>CAUYQG010026840.1:0-50877 GCA_963574415.1 Tarsius wallacei
GAAACGGAGGCCAGAACGAAATAGAATAACAAATCAGATGTGAAGGCGGGGGAAAAAAACAGAGCTAACCAAGAATTCTAAACATAGCAAAAAGTATTCTTTGAAAATTAAGAAGTTAGCTGGGCACAGTGGTTCACACCTATAATCCTAGCACTTTGGGAGGCAGAGGCGATTTGAGACCAGCCTGAGCAACATAGGGAGACTTCGTCTTTACGCTAAAACCAAAACATTAGCTGGGAATTGTGACGCATGTCTATAGTGCCAACTACTTGGAAGGCTAAAGTGGAAGGATTGCCTGAACCCAACGGGTCAAGGCTGTGGTGGTCATGAGCATGGCACTCTACTCCATCCTGGGAGTGAGACTCCAACAACAACAAAAAAGAAGTCAAAAGTCCCAGATAAACAAAAACTGAATTTGTTGCTAGTAGATCAGTCCTACAAAAAATACCAAAGCAAGTTCTTCAAGTTGAAATAAAAGGATACCAGACAGTAACTCAAATATGCATGAAGAAATAAAGAACACCAGTAAAGGTATAAAAGACAGCACATATGTATTTTTCTATTTGAATTTTAAAACATCTGCATAAAGCAATAATTATAAATTTGTGTTTACAGGTACACAATGTACAAAAGATATAATTTGTATGACAATTACAATCAAAGGAGGGAAACAGGAATGGAGCTACAAGAAAAAAGCTTTTATATGCTATTGAAATTAAGCTGAATTCCATCAGAACCAGACTGTCATAAATTAAGATATTAACTATAATGCCCAGGGCAATCAGCAAGAAAATTATCCAAAACAACAGTAGGCAGGGTGCGGTGGCTCAGCCTGTAATCCCACCACTTTGGGAAGCTGAGACAAGAGGACTGCCTGAGCCCAGGGGGTTGGAGACCAGCCTGGGCAACTTGGTGAGACCTCAGCTCTATAATAACTCACAAAAACTAGCCATGGCATGATGGCATGCATCTATAGTGCCAGTTACTTGGAAGGCTGAGGCAAAAGGATTGCCTAAGCCCAGCAGGTCGAGGCTTGTAGTAGCTGTGAGCATGCCACTGCACTCTAGCCTGGGTGACAGAGTGAGACTCCAACTCAAAAAAAAATTTTTAATTAAACAAAAACCAAGCTGGGCTCGGTGGATCAGTCTGTAATCCCAGCACTTTGGGAGGCTGAGGTGAGTAGATTGCCTGAGCCCGTGGGTTCGAGACCCGCCTGGGCAACTTGGTGAGACCTCATCTCTACAATAAATCAAAAAATTAGCTGGGCGTGGTAGCGGGCGCCTGTAGTTCCAGCTACTTGGAAGGCTGAGGCGGAAGGATCGCCGGAGCCCAGCAGGTCGAGGCTGCCGTGGCCGGGAGCATGCCACTGCACTCCAATCTGGGTGACAGAGTGGAGTGCAGTGGCAACTCAAAAACAAAACAAAAACCAACAACAACAGTAAAAGACAAGGGAATTAATATTCTAGGGGTAGTAGACAGCAGACACTCTCGCTGTTGTCCTGACCGTTGTGCCCTTCACAACGTATCTTTCCTTTAATAAATCTACCTTTAGGCCAGAGGCAGTGGCTCAAGTCTGTAATCCCAGCACTTTGGGAAGCTGAGACGAGAAGACTGACTGAGCCCAGGGGTTCGAGACCAGCCTGGGCAAAGTGGTGACACATCATCTCGACAATAAATCAAAAAATTAGCTGGGCGTGATGGCATGCGCCTGTGGTTCCAGCTACTTGGAAGGCTGAGGCGGAAGGATTGCCTAAGCCCAGCAGATCAAGGCTGCGGAGGTCGTGAGCGTGACACTGTTCTCCGGCCTGGGTGACAGAGTGAGACTCCAACTCAAAAAAATAAAAAGTAAACCTACCTTTCTTAATTCAGTAAATAAATAAATAAAATGATATACTAGAAAATATCTAATAGAAAACGAAGGCAGTAATGGAGGAATGGGGGGAGAATAAGATACACAGCAAAAAACCCCTGCAAAATGGCAGGTATAAGTGATACCTTATTAGTAATTGCATGAAATGTATTAACACTCCAATCAAAATGTAGACATTAGCAGACTGAACAGAAAACCATGACCTAACTATATGCTGTCCACAAGAGGCACACTTTTTTTTTTTTTTTGAGTTGGAGTCTAACTCTGTCACCCAGACTGGGGTGCAGTGGCCGCTCCCGGCCACCATGGCCTCAACCTGCTGGGCTCCAGCGATCCTTCCACCTCAGCCTTCCAAGTAGCTGGAACTCGCGCTACCACGCCTGCTAATTTTTTGATTTATTGTAGAGATGAGGTCTCGCCAAGTTGCCCAGGCGGGTCTTGAACCCGCGGTCTCAGGCAATCCACTCACTTCAGCCTCCCAAAGTGCGGGATTACAGGCTGAGCCACCCAGCCCGGCTCATTTTTTTGGTTTATTGTAGAGATGAGGTCTCACCAAGTTGTCCAGGCGGGTCTTGAACTCGCGGGCTCAGGCAATCCACTCACTTCTGCCTCCCAAGGCATGGGATTACAGGCTGAGCCACCGAGCCCAGCTAGGAGGCACACTTTAGATGCAAAACACAAAAATAAGTTGAGCGCAAAAGGATAGAAAAAATATACCATGTAAGCAGTAACCAAAAGAGAGCTGCAGTGGTTACATGTACAAAAAAACAAATATTTAGGTTAAATATTATTAACAAATATTTAAATATTTTTACAAAGGATAAAAAAGGATATTTTATAAAAGGGTTAATTCACAAGACATACAATCATAAACATGTATGTATACCTAGCAATGATAAAACCCCAGAATATATGAAGCAACAAAAAGAGATATAGTTCTACAAATATCACTTGGGAACTTCAATATCTCACTTTTGATAATGAATAAAAACATCTAGACAGAATATCCATAAGGAAACAAGAAACTTGAACACAATACACGAATAAGAACTAACATATACAGCACTTCACCCAACAGCATCAGAATACACATTCTCCTTAAGTGAATGTGGAAATTCTCCTGGGTAGATATACGTTACACTACAAATCAATAAACTTAAAAAGATTGAAATCATACAAGGAATCTTCCATGACCACATGGAATGAAACTAAAAATCAATGAGAGAAGGAAAACTGGGAAATTTACAAATATACAGAAAGTAACACTCATACAATGAATGGGTCAAATAAGAAATCATAAAGAAAATGAGACCCAGGCACTGTTGTTCACACATGTAACGCCAGTGCTTTGGGAGGCAGAGGGGAGAGGACTGCCAGAGTTCAGGGTTTGGAGACTAGCCTGGGCAACATGGCAAGACCTTATCTCTGTAATAAATAAAAAAACAGCCAGGTGTGTTGGCGCTTGCCTGTAGTTCCAGATACTCAGAAGGCTGAGAAGGAAAGATCACCTGAGCCCTGTAGGTTGAGGCTGCAGTGACCATGAGAGTCACTGCATTCCAGCCTGGGCAACAGAGTGAAACACTGACTCAAAAAAAAAAAAAAAAAAAAAAAAGACAAAATACAGTGAGATGAAGAGAAAGGAAAACACCATACAAAAACTTATGGGATGCTGCAAAAGCAGTGCTTAGAGTAAAATTTACCATTTTAAACACATTAAAAAAGAAGAAAGGACCAGAAGAAGTGGCTCATGCCTATAATCCCAGCATTTTGGGAGGCCGAGGTGAGAGGATTGCTGGAACCCAAGGGTTCAAGACCAGCCTGGGCAACTTGGCGAGACCTCATTTCTACAATAAACAAAAAAATTAGCCAGGCATGGTAGTGTACCCCTCTAGTTCCAGCTACTTGGAAGGCTGAGGTGGAAGGATCACCTAAGCCCAGCAGGTCGAGTCTGTGGTGGCTGTGAACGTGCCACTGCACTCCAGCATGGATTACAGAGTTAGACTCTAAATCAAAAAAAAAAAAAAAAAAAACCAAAGTTCTCAATCAATAACCCAGCTTTACACTTTAAGGAACCAAAAATAGAAGGACAAACTAAACCCAAAAATTAAGATTTGTAGGAGACATTATGGAATTAGAAAATCAACATACACAATGGAATATTATACAGCCATAAAGAAGGACAAACATGAACTTTGCAGCAACTTGGATGGATTTAGAGTCTATCATATTCAGTGATCTATCACAGAAACAAAGAACAGAGTACCAAATGTTCTCACTCATAAGCAGACCTTGAACAATTATCATAATGCTATAAGAAAGGGATTGGCAGTAGTGGGAAACTGCTAGGGGTGGAGGGTGGGATTGGCAGTTGAGGGAAACTTCCAGATGATGGAGTGATATACCTCATTAACGAGGGTACCTACATAATCGTTTGTATACCTAACCCTGAATTGTACCCCACATCTTAAAAAAAAAAAAAGATACTGTGCCTGGGATGGCCAGACACCTTCCTAATGAGACCACTGGTCCATGCAATAGAGTCTAACTCCTTCTATCTGCTGGTCCATTATGTGGCCCCGCTGTGCCTTTGTTTCTCTCTCTCAGGACAATTTACTTTTACACATACTCAATAATGCCAAGAAGGGACTTTTTGGGAAAAAAATATCCTCTTTAGTATCAGAATGATAAACAATTAGCATTCAAGGTAAAAGTTCTCTCGTCCAGCATCTGTATTATCTTATCAAAGTCCCCTTGAAACTCTCCAATGTTGAAGAACTTCTAACATCATTGCAAAGAGTCTATTCCATTGTTGGGCAATTGTGTTGGAAATATCTTTCAACAAACCTAGGGTTGTTCTCCTTAATTCTCTATGTTGGCAGCTGTTCCAATGATTGAAAACAGCTCTGAATTCAAGTTACTTTAAGAGTTGTTCATGTTATGTTTTTGAGCCTCTTCATCTCATTCAACCTGAGAACATCTGTTTGTCTCCAATTATGGAGAGAATTTTTCCTCCCTCACAAGGTTCTTGCAATGAGTCATATCCATTAAGTCTACCTCCCCCCATCAGTAGTATTGTAATGTATGGCTAATGGCAGGGCTCTAGCTGCTGGAGGAGACATTGTTAATGTTATGCTTACACATCATGTTTATATATGTGTGTATATGTAGTTACATATGTTTATACCCACACGTCTTTGCCATTCCTTGTCTTTACTATCCTCATCACAGGGATGGTGTTAGTGAAAACAATGAACATATATTTTCTGGTTCCATAGAAAATGATTAATCTGAGGGTACCAGATAGCAGTGTCTATGCTTGGGTTGATTTGGGTACCCTCAAACTGATTGAAAGTGAACCCTCTCCCTTTCAGGCCAGTGGAGGCTTAGAATAGATTATATGATTAAAGAAATAAGGAGATACAATATTATTTCACACCTGGGTGCTGTGGAGTAAAATTCATACAATTACTTATAGTTATTTAGTAATATCTTGTTTATGGAGATTTTCATAGCAGACTTTCCAATTGGAATTTTAACACTATTCCAAGGAGCTTGTCCATTTCAGGCATGTGTCTAAAGGGTGGTGATCTTTTTGGAGATGGTGTACAATCTGTATTCCTGCAGCTCTTTACAGTTTATAAAATCATTATTTTTTGTTTTCTGCAGTGATTTTATAAGGTAGGCGGGGACCATTAACCTCCATTTTACAGATGAGGAAACAGAGATTCAGAGAGATCAGGGAACTATCTGAAAGTCACAGGCTTGGGGAGTGGCAGGCAGGGTTTCAGATGCAGGCTTTTGGTTTCCAAGTCCCAAGTGTGACCTGCCATTGCACACAGTGAGACACAGGGAGCCAGGAATGGAAATTCTGGGCCGTCCTCCTTCAACTGGTACCAGAGGGGTAGATAGGAGGTGAGAAGTGCCAGAATTGCCCCTCTTATAGCCTTCTATATGAAATATGAAATAGCTTTTTAAATGATGAAAGTATAATTTACATCCAGTGAAATGCACAGACACTAAATGTACAGGTTAATCGGTTTGGACAAAAGTAGACACTCAAGTGACTCATATCCAAAGAATATGTAGAATATTTCCCTCACTCCAGAAACATTTCCATCACTTCATGTCCCTTCTCAATCAATCCTTCTTACCACTCTGTTCTCCCAAAAACTTCCATTCTGATTTTTTTTTTTTTTGAGTTGGAGTCTCACTCTGTCGCCCAGTGGCCGCTCCCGGCCCTTGCTGCCTCGACCTGCTGGGCTCCGGCGATCCTTCCGCCTCAGCCTTCCAAGTAGCTGCAACTACAGGCGCGCGCTACCACGCCCGGCTAATTTTTGATTTATTGTAGAGATGAGGTCTCGCCAAGTTGCCCAGGCAGATCTCGAACCCGCGGGCTCAGGCAATCCACCATTCTGATTTTTATCCCACAGATTTAGAGAGTTTATTTAAGATGGTTTTGTTTGGTCACCTGCAGGAAGGGCCGGATGAGCAGCAGTGACTTTGTTTTGTCCCTTTTCGTTGTCAAGGTCAGCCTGGAGCCAGTCTACATGCAAGCCACTTGGACAGGTCTGCCAGCTGTCAGTGGACAGAGGCAGAGTCCTTGTGACAGGAGCTCCCTTCTGCATTCAGCAGGTAGTGAGTGACATTTAAGCAGCTTCAAGACCTTGCCTGAGGCTTTTGTTGGCTTGCACACTGCATACCCCTGGAACCAAGTTGATGTTGACACAAAATAAGACATCTGCCTCATCCCATTCTACTTCTACTCTGGTGCTCTTCCTCAGGGGACAGCCTCTCCCCTGCACACAGGTCTGGGAAAAAACACAGGCCTAGGAAGACCGAGTGATGCCCTACAGCCCATTAGCCAACAACATCGTCTTCAATAGAAACCATACAGTGAGTCTATGGTGACTCTGTCAAGATGATCTGCATGTGGTGACCACCACCCTTTGGGGAAGGAAATAGATTTGGAAAATTGGACTATTATCAGAAGGTGTCTGAGTAAGTGACTGAACTCAGAGTCAGAAGGTGATTCTAAGGAGAGAGGCCTGACTGCCCAATACTCTCATATATGAGTCCTATTTCTAGTCAGGGAAGGTCTTTCATGGGGTGGGGCTAGCTATGATGATCCACCTCACTCACCTTCTCCCCTACTTGGCATTCTGGCAAGTTCCTTGAAAGGACATACCCTGTCTTCTTCACACATGGCATGAGTGAGTCTACTTTGTGCTTGAAGCAAGATTCAGCCCATCCATTTCCCCATCCTAGGTTGAGCCCCGACTCTGTCCTGGTTAGGAACAGGAGCTAAGGAGGCTACAGTGGGAAGCAGGAGTTGATTTCTGTGGAAAGTTTCTGCTCCCCTCTTCTTGGTCATGCCAAGGAAGTGCAGGGTATTGAACAGCTCACCTCCACATTCCTGGCCATGAAGCAGAGAAGGATCCAGACACTCACTTGTTTTCATTTGTGGTTGCTCATCTTTGTCTCCAACTGGCAAGCTAGAATGAAGCTGGCACCCTGGTGACAACAGCAAGGTGTCACAGCCTTTTTATAAACGCATGGAGAAATGAGGCATCAGCAGGAACAGGTTGCAGTGACTCAGGTGGGGACATAGAAATTTCATAATTTAGAAAAAGTTTCCAGACTCGCGTTCTCCTTGCCAACAGGTAAGTCACTTTTCTCAGTTACTTCTCTATGGCTCCCATCTTATCCAAAACTGCACAAATTCAAGGAAATCCATTTCATCTAGACAAAAACATAAAAAGAAAAGACAGTCAATTGAGATTCTGCTTGATTAATGTCTTGGGAGAAAGCTAACACAAATCTTCAGGGATGAAAATAAATGGCCCTGAACCTGGGCTGTGGTCATAAACCTGACCTTGTTCCTGCCTAAGCAACAAAAGCAAAGGAGGGAATTAGAGTTCTCATTCCAGTGTGATTACGATTGAACCCTTAACAGGACATAACGATGCTTTTTGGCATTCAATTATGTTTTGCTATGCGTGTGTGCGTGCATGCACGCACACACTTACACACGCGGAGCCAGAATTGAAATCATCTCAAGTGAGAATTCTTGTGATGCATTTAAGGGGTCTGCATTTGACAGGTTGCTACCTAGTTATGGACTAAAATCTCAGCAGGCACCCCCATAGCTTATCGCCTGTCATTTTAAAACAAAGACATCCTGCTTCCCCTTTCTGTGTCACATCTCATCGACTCATTCTCAGCAGACTCTTACTTTCATTACAAGCTCAGTGCCACCTCCCTGACTTTCATCAGATGAAAACTTGAAAAAAAAAAAAAAGAAAAAAAAACCTCATTCCATGTTTTGACTTGAACTCTAGGTGTTGTTATTCTCTCAGTCAGTCCAGCTTGGAAGAAAAAAAAAGAGAGAAAGCCCACCCCACGAGGGGGCAGGCCTGCTTTCCTGTCTCCTGCCACCACACAGTCTCTGAAGTGTGTGAAGAAGAGAGGAAGAGACAATTAACACTCAGCACCAATCTGCATTTCCTTTTTAGCTGCCATTTACACGCTGCTCAGGTTTTGAAAACCAGCATTTCATGCTACTCCCTAGAGAGCCAGCACCAGCTTCCACAGGATCCATCTGCACAGCAGTCACATTGCTGAAATCTTTAGCCAACCCAGAATTCATTTATTTATTTTTTGAAGAGAGAGAGACAGAAAGAGAGAGAGAGAGAGAGAGAGAGAGAGAGAGAGAGAGAGAGAGAAAGAGAGCAAGTGGGGTGAAAATAATAGATTAGAATCTAGTGACATTTAACACACATGCTTGACCAATCCCTGCACTGGCCCAGGCAGGGGTGAGTCAGTGGAGTTTTTCTTTGATCATCTTCTAGATTAGTGTGCGAATGAGCAAGAGCTGCATGACAATGGAGGATGACAGGCTGTGCGGTTCAAGGCAGGAAGGACACACTCCACAAGTCTCGGTGCCACTCATCAGCCTGCGTGTCAGCATGCTCTTGCTGATGGAGAGCAGCAGGGAGAAAAGCTGTACTGGGAAGTCACTGCTGGTGCGGGACGACATACACGATGCTTCTGGAGGAGGGAAATGTATATCATCAACTGCTCAGGCCTGGCCAACTTGCTTTATTAACTCCAGCCCCCAAAGGGTTGAGCATTGAAGCATAATAGCTTCCATAACCTTTGTTATTTTATTATTATTATTTTTTTAAACGCATTATTTTATTATTATTATTTTTTTAAACTTTATTATTTTATTATTTTTTTAATTCACTGCCTCGTGAGGTTGCAGAGTCAATGGTCGCAGCTGGCTTTTAAAAAGGGGTTGAGTCATTTTGTGATTGGTAAAACAGAGACTCAGCCTGAGATGAGGGCAATCAAGTTTTCTGCTTCAAGGCATCGGTTGATCACTATGGGAGTCAGAAAGAAGTGTTTTTCTCATGCAAGTCCTTGCATGATAGTATAGGTGAATGAAAAACAAAAAAAGTTTTTTTTTTTTTTTTTTTTAAGAGACAGCAGGGCTAAACTATCCTTATTGCTGTAGAACTAATGAGTGGTTTGATTCCAACGAGTTGTCTGCTCAGATGGCAGTTGTGGTGACAGTGGTGCTACAGGCATTTGCCAGTTAAGTAGTACAAGAGAGTTCTGTCTGCATGGGCACAGATTTACCTGTGGATGGGCACAGGTGTGCTCAGATAAGAAAAATACCTCAGGGCAGGGGCAGGAGGTGGGGGAGCACATGGCAATTAAAGTAGAATTTAATGAGTTAAAAAAAAAAAGACTCATAAGTAGTCCATAGTGATCCTTGAATGCAGTTACATGTCAAGTTAAACCACGTCCTCTCAGGATACAGGAATGTTTTGCAGCTGTCAAAGTAACACCGATGTGTAACTTAGGTTTCTCAGCCTACCAGAGAGGGGACAAAAATAAGGTTATGTTAAGCAGCTTTTTTTTTTTGTCTCTGCCCTTACTAGGTGGGACCTTCAACGCTTCAAGTTCTCAAATAGTTCTTGAAGTGCCTAGTGTCCCTCGTCTATTGTTCTGACTATAGGCATTGAAGACATATTGGATGGGTTCAAATCCCAAACTCATGCAACCATCCAAAATATATTTAAAAGAAGTGCCTACTATGAACGCAGCACTGTTTAGACGCTGAGGAAAGAGCTGTCCAAGTTCTCATGTAATTTAGGTTCTAGTGAAGAGAGACAAATATAAATACACAAGAAAATAGGCAATATCCCAGATAGAGATAAATGCTCTGGAGGGAACAAAAGCCTACTTGCTATGTGTTCCAGAAAGGACAAGAAGAATTGGAGAGTAAAGACAACCATTTTAAAAAAGTGTGCTGAAGGGGGAAGTAAATGAAGAAGTTTGGTTTAGATTAGAGAAACAACATCACGTTTGTATACTGATTCCGGAGAGAAGGATGCTACAGCCATGTCCTTGGGCCACATGAGGGGATGGGGGTCTGGTGCCAAGCAGAGGGGTTGGCTTCAGATGAAAAATGGGCAGTTCATTCAGAGCAACAGGAGGGAAGGCAAATGCAGAAGACGGTTAGATGTGATGGTAGAAACCTGTGCCATTTCTTTTTCTGATCACTCCAACTTTCTCAGTGAAGTAGGAAGCGGTTATCAGCTGAGAGTGAGGAGGAAAAGAAGGTGTTGGAGATTTGCAGAGAGAGAGGAAGATGTGAAATAGTCCTGGAAGAGTGAGTTGACTACGGAAACACAGTAGGCTGCCAAGCAGCTCTTCAGGCCCACTTGAGGTTTGTGATAATGACTTTCAAGTGAGACCAGTCAGCATGGTTGTTTTCTTCAGGCATGTTTAGCTGCTCAGGTGCCAGCTTGGAGAATTAGAGAGTCAGCTTTTACTAGACTTAGGGTTTCAGCTGAGTGTGCTAGAGAGAGATTGAGGAGTTGACAGTATGTGCATGCAGTGAGAAACTCACGATTGCCCATGAAATCTAAACTAGTTGGGGGGGGGCGAGGAGGTAATGGAGGGGGTAAAGGACAATAAAAAGATGTCAACAACAATGACTATTGATCCTGGTGTGGTTCGAGAATTGCCGGAGTTGGGAGACTGGAGAAGACGAGCTGCAAAGAGAGAAGGCAGTGGTCTGAGAGGGAGAAGGTGAAACTGAGGGCAGCTGCTGGTGTAGTTATGGGTGATGACCAGGTGGGGGCATGAACTTGGGGTGGCTAGAGGAGGGAGAGTAGAAGCAGAGTCATTGGAGGAGAGGAGGTGAACAGCTAGGGGCTGGCAGTTTGGGAGGAGCATCACCCTGCAGGACCAGTATACCTCTAGGGCCATCTTTCATGTACTTGACATGGGTGGTGCCCCCTGGAGCCCAACTCCATGAAGTCTAGATAGATGTTGAAAGCACCAAGAATTGCAATAGAAGTAGTTTTAAAAGGGGTCCAACTAAACTCACATCTTCAAGGAATGAGATGGAGGAAAGCAGATGACTGCACTAAGGCCCAGGGAGGGGAAATGGCTTAGAAGTGACAAAGAACAGAAAGGAAGAAGCCCAACATCTTCCCCAGCCTATGGCTCCAGGGGAAAGGAAGACATTGGAGTGGTTGCAGATGCTCCATTAGTTAATTATGTGACTCTTAGACATAATTAGTTAATCCCTGTGCCTCAGTTTTCCCAAATGTAAAATGGCAATAATAATTGTCCCTCCCTCACAGGGTTGCTCTGAGAATTCAATGAGATAATATCTGAAATGTGCTTATCACAGTACCTGGCCCAGAATAAGTATGTATGTATTGTATCAGCTATCTAGGTCATCAAAGTCCCAATATTTCTGAAGGGACAGTATGAGGAGATTCTCAAGGAGGGTGAGCACAGATGCTGACTTAGCCACAAGAGGCATAGTTCAGACAGGAGGGCAAGGAAAGCAGGCCCACAGCCAAGAAGGAACAATTAAATATGAAGAGAGCTGAGAGGCTTGACAGAAGAAATGGAAGTAAAACATGTTTCTAATCAGAGCCACAAGGAGGGTTGCCTAGAGGCTCTATTGGTAATTGATGTGCCTCTGACAATAATTAGAAACAATTTCTGGGGACTTACAGGGTAGAGTCACCTAGTGATATTATTTACCACAGAGAGTAGTGTCTGGAGTGAAAATGGATGTTATTGTTTCCCGAGAACACGTTAGAAGGTGACTTCATGGTGAATAGATTTTTCAAGATTATTTGACATTCACTGACTTCCTATTTAACTCCTCTTAGTCACAGAGGCCATTACCGTAATGACAATACCTGGATTTATCTCTGTTAATGGCAGAAGACATGTGAGAGATAAATCCTCCCTGCATGGGCCTCCAGCTCATGCTAGTAACAGCTTTGCTTCCCCAAGCCACTTAGATACCTGGGGGATTCTGGGAGTGCAAGAGGCCCAGGGCACTGCTTCAGCCTTATCCTTGTCCAAGAGAGCCTCACCTACAAACACCGAGGGACTGGATTAGCACAAAAGGTGTTGCCTTTTTCTAATGAGAGCTCTATTTTGTGTCACTTGGGTCTAAGTGAGATAATTATATAAAACACTTAGCACAGAGCCTGGCACATAGCAAGCACTCAGAAAGTGCTGACTTATTAATTATTATTTTCTTGGGTTCTTTTGATAAGACTCGGGGAACCTTCCATACCTAGCATACTCCAAGACCTGGGGATGGGCTTAGGGTTGGAGGAGAAGCAATAGCATTATAGGACCGTGGTGCTGGTAGCTGCAGCCTCCTGAGGAATCCCAAGTTCAGTGGCTTGAGTTTTTCCCTGAGTTGGCTTCCCTTTGGGTGTAAGTCTGGAAGCAAGATGCCACGTGACAGCTCACCTACAAGGGTACTACACAGGGATTTGAAGTCAAAACTCAACAGATCAGACAGTGTCCACTTGCCTTCCACTCTCTCAGATGGCAGCTGAGGTGGGACCCAGCGAAGGAGGCATGGAGTGGGACACCTATAACTGTAACCTTGCCTCCAAGCTAAGGGGCAGAAGGAGTCCTGACAGCTCAGTCCATGCTCCAGCCCAGGTCACCAAGACAGGAAACACATTAAGACTTGTTGAGGTCTATAGCCCTACAGATGTTCCAAAAAGGGGTGTTATTGGCATTTTGGGAGGGGCACCTTTTCGTTGGGTGGGACTGTCTCAAGAACAGCAGGATATACAATATCTGTGGCCTCTGTCCACTAAAAGTCACTCATAGGCACTGCAGTAAACAAAAAGCTTCCATACGTTTAATAACTTCTTCAGGTTGAGAACCACAGTATGAGTGACAACATGCTTCACATGTCCTCAGTGCAAACAGACCTCTGTGCTAATATGCCTGCCTACCAGCTGACTGGACAGCCACCTGGCCTCATCTGGGTCACTCCCCATCCCAGCTTGAGAATGGGGAGCTGACAGAGAGCACTCTTCTAAGACTGAACAAATTTTTAAAGATTGCAGACTCTGGCTGTCCCCTCCCTGGAGATATGACCCTCCATGAAAGGGTTGTATTAGTCACGCTACCTCCAGCCATGCATAAGTGTCCCAGTTCATCACATACTGCCAGCAGGGGGTGGGGGTGGGGGCGGGGGGACTTCACTCTGAAGTGAATGACGCTTTAAGATTTCGAACCTCTTCCAAGACTCATATATGAAAGAAACTTGATTGAATTCCCAAATTTGAAACAATCCTACAATTTTATATGACATTACCAATAGCGCCTCATCTGAGAAGTTTGGCTGTGGAATGATATTAAGAATAGCTACAAATTGTTACCAGCTTGTGTGTGCCAGACACTCTATACCAGGTGCTCTCAACCATGCTGAGAGTTCATTTTTTTATTACCCATAGTTAATGATTGAGGAAATGGAAGTGGGGAGAGGTCAAATGCTTTGCCTAAGACCACAGAGCCAACCAGGTTAAGAATCAGGATCTGAACCCCAAACTTTCTGATTCTAAAGCCCCATGAGCTCTAGATTTAGTCACACTGCCTCTTGGAAAGGGGGAATAGTTATTAAACAGAGATACTGGTTCAAGTAAAGGTGTAAAGAGTGGGTATCTTGGGCTTGTCTGACCAGAGGGGGTGAGAGATGAGCACGGAGTCCCTAGGGAGATGGGCATTTGACTGGCAGGGTAGAAAGTATGAATTGGCTAAGGGGGAGATTTTTCAACAGGGGCAGCAGCAGTCGGGAAGAAAGCCGAAGAGTTGGACTGGAAGTGTCAAGCAGCCTGTTTTTAACCCCAGGTCAATCTGGAATTTACTCTTTCTGAAAAAAGGATTGCCATTCCCCTCCTCTTTGCTGCCTAGAGAACACAGAGCCCTCAGATTTGCAAGTTACGGGCAGAGGAGCAGGACCAGGCACGCAGGCAAGAAAGTCTGCAGCAAGTATTTCATGGACGGTGTGGAGGAGGCAGCCGTTTGAGGAGAGTTGTTGGTAAAGATTTGTTATTTGAAGTATATTTTGAACAGATGCAGGTGTTTCCAATATATATGCTCAAAAAACAGTAAATAAAATAACATCACATATGCAAGAAAGGACACCCAATGTGAATTAATGTGGGCAAGAGCAACACCCACCCAGCAGAGAGATAAAGGATGTCACAGGAGGAGAATTCCAGAAGGGACAGGAAGAAACACATTTTCTTATCCACAAGAAATGACGGTGTTTCTCCAGTGAGGAAGAGTTTGAAATGTATGTGAGAGAACCCTTTTAGATCACTTATTCAGTCTTGCATACAATTATGCTTAAATAAGCTATGTGTAGCTTTCGTCACAATGTAGATTCATTATCAATAACCCTCTTTTTTTGGTCATCACGAAAACTTAAAGATTCCCTGGATAATTTGACAACTAGCAAAATGAAAAATGCACATGTCCTATCGGGTGTTGGGCACTTGTTGGAATGTATCTTACAGGACTATTATATGGGTACATAAAGATATATGGACAAAGATATTTATTATAGCACATCAATAAATGATGGTTCAGCAGACAGTGGTTTACTAGCAATCATTAAACAAGGTTTGAATAGATGTTATATTCCGTGAAAAAAAGCAATATGCAAAATAATCTTATTATGCCATGTGCAGTGTTATCATTTTATTTTAAAGTTTAAAAACAGAGTTTATTAGCAAGAAGAAGAGAAGGAAAAATGAAGATTCATGGCAGAAAGCCTGCCATGGGCAAGTTTCTCAAAAAGAAAAACCACCCAGTGTTATTATTTTTGAAACACTGTATGCATGTATGCCTACACATAACTGTGTAAACATTAGTGAAAAAAATGGAAGGACAGTGGATACTTTTGGGGACTGAAGTTAGAAATAAGAAGGGACTTTCACATTTTACTTTATATCTTTCCCAAAAAAGTGGAAGTAATGGGATTGTGGGTGATCTTTTTCTTTTTTGTGCCCCCCCCCACCTTTTTTTGAGTCAGAGTCTCACTCTGTCTGGGCAGGCTGGAGTGCAGTGGCATGCTCACTGCCACCGCAGCTGCAACCTGGTAGGCTCAGGTGATCCTTCTACCTCAGCCTTCCAATTAGCTAGAACTTCGGGCACGTGCTACCATGCCCGGCTTTTTTTTTTAATTGTAGAGACGAGGTCTCACCAAGTTGCCCAGACTGGCCTTGAACCCCTGGGCTCAGCCAATCCTCTCACTTTGGCCTCCCAAAGTACTACGATTACAGGTTTGAGCCACCGAGTCCAGCCTTTTGTGCCTTTTTAATGCTTCTCCAAATTTCCTATGAAGACCCTGTGGTGCTTATGTGATCAAGCTTCATTTCTGCATGGGAAGCAGTACAGCATAGACACTATAGGTTCTGGAGATGGAATACCTGGGCTCACACCCCAGCTCTATAATTGTGGTGACTGTGGATGAATGATGTCACCTCTGTGTGCTGTAGTTTCCTCATTTCTGGCACAGAGATAATAAGAGTATGTATTCTGTGAGATTGTTGAGAGTTTTGTGCGAGACCCTTTGTGTCAAGGGTGTGGTTAGGGTTTAGGAAGCATTGGCCATTATTAGTGCATATAGAAAGGCCAAGCCCAGGGGCACAGGTAGACAGACTGGTGTTGAGCAAAGGGCTATGCTTTCCTGACTTCCTCTGAGATTAGAGCAAAGGGACCCAATTGGAGGCAGAAAAAAGCCAAGTAAAGAGGACGGGACTGACTCAGGTTGCTTTTCCTCTCCCAATAGAGTAGGAGTGAGAACCACAGTAAAGGCCTGAAAGAACCTTTGTTTTGGTTCCTGACCATCTTTCTGGTGGTCCAGCAAGCTTTTTCCTTCTTCTTGCAGGCCTTACTCCTGCCTGATTTTCTGGGAATGGATTCTGAATGTGTGGGCAAAAGGCCTGCCCTTACCCCTCTCCACCCAAAGGCAGACACCAAGGCAGTCCACTCTTTTCCCCAAACTCCAAAATCCTCTTAGCAAATCCTGGCCAGGCTGGATCTGTCACAGACACATTAATCAGCTTTCTCCATTCTGAGGCTTGGTCAAATGATCAGACACCAGGAGCTGGGCTCTGCCCACGGTGGAAATTGGTTTCTCAGAATTTACTGTTTGACTTTAAAACCGCGGTCACTGAGAATGACTCATGGCCCCACTTGTGATTCCTTTTCAGATAAATCTCAGGCCAGACAATCCAGCATGCTTGAAAGGCACAGTGGCCAATTCAGGGCCTCAGCATGTTTGGGCCCTATGACTTGACTGGTTAATGTACCAGAAAAGGCCTGAAGTCAGTGAAAATGGTCACCTGTTGGCCATATAAGGACAACCATACACTGAAAAACAACGGATCATTGTGGGAGTTCTATGTCTGAGAGCAGCTCCCCAACCTCACTTGATTGCTTACACAGCAGCTATGACAGTTTGCTCTTGAGATCACTCATGACTCTAAGTATTCAGGTGCAGATACACGTGCATTGTCACCATCCAAGACGCTTCACAGTGTGGCTTCAGTCATTACAGACAGCCTCACCTCCCACTCATTTCCCTTCCCCTCATCTCTGCCCTCTGTCCCCTACCTCCTGCTCCCAGGTTGTCATGGAAAACTCACTTGTGTCTGATGCCTAAGATACATCTGCCTCTCCAAGCCAGTGCATACTCAACCACGGACAGTGCTTTTATGTTGCTTTCTGACTGGCTAATCCCAAGGCATTCTGAATGATTCAATTCAACTATTATATGCTCTATAATGTCTTCCTAGAGCCTTCTGCACAGAATTGAGTATCTTCAGTTTGGTCTTTCCTAACACTGTTCATGCTTTTTTTTTTTACTATCTCATTTAGTTCTTATTTTATTATCTATATTTACCTCCCTTATTGTGCTTTGTTACAGGTGATCAGTAGTCCTCAAACTTCACTGGGCTTAAGAGTTTAAAGGCAACAGCATCTGTGGTGACTGTGATCATGCCACTATAATTCAGCTTGGGCAATACGGTGAGATGCCCACTCAAAACAAACAAAGAAATAAATAAAAGCAACAACAACAATCTATTAAACACTTATGATGTGCAGGCCCAGGACTGGGAAAACAGTGGACTACTAAATAGTCTTGGTTCTCAGCATCTTATGTTACTGTGACCCCCTCCCCAAGATGTGACCTCTGATTTGTTAGTTCTGCCATGGAGGCTGGGAGTCTGCATGTATTATTTAATTATAATCCTGGGTGACTCTGATTCTGGTGGTCAGAGACACACTCTTTGGGTAACAGTGTAGTAGACTCATAGCTTGTATGAATGTTGTGAATATCATTTATAGTATTGCTGTGGCATAAATTTGAATACAAGTGCTTTGAGCCTGGTGTCTGAGAACCAGTCAGTTGGCTAGTGAGTGAAGCTAACTGACCATTTAAGACCTTCATCTCAGTGATAGGTAGGGTTCTCTATCAATCTTTGAATAAATGGGGTAGCATTTCCTAAACCAGTATACTAGAGAACTCGATTCCACAGGATGTTAATAGGTGAGCCACAGGAAAAGTTAAACAAAGCCAAATATATTTTCTTAATGTAGTAATTGTCAGAGCCTACAAAAAGCAATGCACATTGTGACTCTCCATGAAGAGCCTACTGTGGACATTTTCTGTCCCATGAAGTTGGTGTGTGAAATATATAGGCTCTGAGCCAAAAGGCCTGAGCTCAAACCCACTTCTGTACTCGGTAGCTATCTACTTAGGCTGGGATTTTACCTATCTGAGTTTCAGGTTTCTGTGTCTCATTTCTCATTAATGCTGGTCCTATCTAAGTCATAAGATTGCAGTGAGACTCAAATGACTTATATACATACTGTAAAGTTCTGAGCAGACATTGGTTTTGCAATAGGTGAGAAAATGTGCTAGGTGCTATAATTGTGGAATAAAGAAAGTACTATCGGGCAACAGAGGAGGGAGAAATAAATTAATTTTGACTAAGATAATTAATTTATAGCTAGCAGTTGAATGAAATGCCAAAAGCAAACAAACACACACAGGTGTTCAGGATTGTTTTTCTGACACCATTTGCTATTCATTTGTGTGTTGCTTGCTATGAGCAGAAATATGGGTGTAACTGGAGATCTGTGAATGCCAATCTTCAAGAGAAGGAGCTGCCAAGGAAGGCTTAGATATGGTCAAATTATTTTGATTTTCTCAGAAATCTCATTATAATTATGCCTTAATAAATAATATTGAGATATATTCAATTCTAAGCTCAAGAAAAATCATAACATGAGGAAAGAGCTTTGTAGTACTTACACAATGACTTACCTTTATAGAATTTTGACATTCCCCTAGAGAAAGTATGAGATTATGCAATTTGTATGTGATTTATCAGTTCCAGCATAGTCTATTTGTTCAAGCTGTAGACTTTTGGCAATTCTTTTTTTCCCTGCAGTAGCGTTTTGTTCATTGGCTAAAGATTTAGTCAGAGGAGCTAGGGAAAGGCTCTAGGGTCTAGCAAAAAACACCATACATTTATGTATTCATTAAAAATTCTAAAACTATTTATTGAGCACCTACTCATGCAAAGCATAGTACTAAGCACTAAGAAGTAAATACTCCAGAAAATAGGCCCTGACCTCACCTCATGTAGACCCAGTCTAATGGAAGTTACAGAATGCAAACAGATAATGATAATATAATGTGACAACCTCTACAATGGAGTGTCTACAGAGTACTATGGAATACATAAGAGGGGTGTATTAATAGATTTGCGCTGCTATAAAGAAATAGCTGTGGCTGGATAATTTATAAAGAAAAAAAGGTTTACCTGAGCTCATGGTCCTGCATGGTGCTGGCATCTGTTGGGTTTCTGGTGAGGCCTCAGGAAACTTACAATCATGGCAGAAGACAGAGAGAGAACTGGCATGTCCCATGGTGAGAGCGGAGCAGGAGAGAGAGAAGGCAGGTATCAGGCTCCTTTATTTATTTACTTATTTATGAACATTTCTTTGTTGGGAAATTTTTAAATTACTAATTCAATATATTTACTTGCCATGGCTCTGTTGAGATTTTTTTCCCTTTATTTTATTGTAATGATGTGGGGTACAAGTGAGGATTAGGTACATAAGTAGTCTATGTGCAAGTGAAATTTGGGACCCCAACTGGTCCTCACTTCCCTTGGTTTAGGATCTGGTACCCTTAGTGATTTTATGTGCCCTTCATCTCCCCTGGCAGTGTCTCACCACTGCCGATGTCAGGCTCTTTTAAATGACCAGCTCTTGTGCGAACTAATAGAGCAAGAACTCACTCATTATGGAGAGGATGGCACCAGGCCATTCATGAGGGACCTGCCTCCACGACCCAAACACCTCCCATTAGGTCCTGCCTCCAATATTGAGGTTCACATTGCAACATGAGATTTGGAGGAAACGACAATCCAAAGTATATCGAGGAGTAACTATTTACATTTGATGCAATTGGTAAAAGCAGCTGATAACTTTGTTTTATGGTCCTCCAAGTAGGGATAATGAAGAATTACTTGGAGGAGTCCATATGCTGACTCAAGATAGGAAGTACAAAATCAGTAAATAAGGAAAATAAGAGATATAATTAGAGGCAGCAGTATAAGAACTGGCCCCTGGATGAATGGACTCACTCTTCCTGGGAATGAGGAAGAGCTTTAGCTTGATATGGCTAAAAGCTGGACATCTGGGTGCTGCCCAGGGACTAATGCTCACAGATGAGAAATGACCTGGTCCTGAAACAAGGTCTTCAGGTAGACTGAGCAAGTCTATGCCTCGTGCCCCAAAGGCCTACAGCTCACTATTTGGGGCTTGTACAGGTGGATCCAGCTTTATACAACAGAAACCACTCTAGATAACATAAGCAGAAAAGGATTTATTACCAGATGTTAAGTGGCTACGAAATTATTTGAGCGGCTAGAAGAGCTATCTCTAAAATGAGCTTCAAGGAATTCCCAGTCCACAAAGTTAGACAGTCTCATCCACAATCAGGAAAGTTGCATTTCTGCTGCAAGAAGCCACTGAATTAAGAAGTTGCTGACTAGTTGGGCCCGGTGGCTCACGCCTGTAATCCCAGTGCTTTGTGAGGCAGAGGCAAGAGGATTGCCTGAGCCCAGTGGTTTGAGACCAGCCAGGGCAAGTTGATGAGACCTTGTCTTTACAATAAATCAAGAAAAATTAGCCGGGCATGGTGGTACACACCTGTGGTTCTAGTTACTTGGAAGGCTGAGGCAGAAGGATCGGGTGAGACCAGCAGGTTGAGGCTGTGGTGGCTATGTGCCACTGCACTCCAGACTACGTGACAGAGTGAGACTCTGACTCCAATAAAAACAACAAAAAATAAGCTGCTGACTGAAGAACATGGTGTTCCTGCCTCAACCTACACCAGCAAATGGATATGAGCACTCTGTCTCCCTCTTCCCTTAATTCAGCTTTGAATTCAAGGATCCTCTCAGGAAGTTTATTTTATTTTATTTATTTTTTGAGTCAGAGACTCACTCTGTTGCCCAGGATGGAGTGTGGTGGCATGATCACAGCTCATTGCAACCTCAAACTCCTGGCCTCAGGCGACCCTTTTGCTTCAGTCTCCAGAGTGCTGTGCCTGCAGGCACATGCCACCACACCCAGCTTATTTTTAAATTCTTTGTAGAAATCAGGCCTGGCTATGTTGCCCAAGCTAGTCTTGAACTCCTGGCCTCAAGTGATCCTCCCATCTCGGCCTCCCAAAGTTACAGGCATGAGCCACTGCACCCACCACTCTGAGGATATTTCAGAGTCTTTCTAGCTCTAGCTGCTGCAAAGTCTGACTTTCTGGCCTCTTAAGCACAGGAAAACCCTAGGAAGAGGTTAGACTAAATTTGAAGAAAGCTAATCACAGTATCTGTCACAGGCCTATATCCTTTCTTGAATCCAACCCAGCAGTCCTCAATCTTTTTGGCATCTGGGACTGGTTTCATGGAAAATAATTTTTCCACAAATGGGGTTGGTGGGGGTGGGTGAGGGGTGATGGTTTCAGGATGATTCAAATGCATTGCACTTTATTTCTGTTATTATTACATTGTAATATATAATGAAACAGTTATACAACTCACCATAATGCAGAATCAGTGGGAGCCCTGAGCTTGTTTTCCTGCAACAAGATGGTCTCATCTAGGGATGAAGAGAGGCAGTGACACTTGAAATGTGCTGCTTATGTCCAGCCTACTCTGTAATCTTATTTTGATTGCTGCCACTGCGAAAACACTGCTTCACAAAGATAGGGTATTAGAAATGGAGGCAGGCTTGTCAGTGCTTTTGTGGCAATCTCAGGATATTCCACTTTGACTTTAATTCAAAACATATGGAGATTTAAAGTTGTCTCAAGCATACTTTTAAGACCACCATCATTTGCAGTCTCAGGCAGTTGATTTTCTTCTGGCATGGACAAAGTTGATTCACCTGGCTTATTCACAAATAGGACATGGATCCATTCCTTCTCAATCTGGGGGCCTTTTGTGGTGGGGAAATAATGCTCAAACTCTTTTGAAAGCTGAGATAGGTGATCATGCACCAGCTGGGAGAAAGAAGGCCCTGGCTTAGTGTCTTTCAAAATCTCTGCGAATGTTTGAAATATGTCAAAAAGTTCCAATGTTCACTCGTTACCCTCATAATTCCAGTTTGGCTTTGAATGCAGCCACTTTATCTACTGACTGACCACACTTGTCATTCTCCCCTGAAGTGACAGATTGAGTTCGGTGAGCAGGTTGAATATGTCACACAAGTAAGCAAGTTTTGCGACCCATTCTGTGTCATTGAATGTGCCACCAATGGTGACTGTTTTTCTAAAAAAAAATAATAATAATTTCTGGACGGCTCATGTAACTCAAAAACTCTGGCCAGGATCTACCTTTAGAAGCCATCTCACTTCTATGTATAAGAGAAGACATGGGCTCTGCATCCATCTCCTCACAGAGCTTCATGAACAGACATGAGTTAAGGGCATGTACTTTAATGTGGTCAATAATTTTAATCATATCCTGCAAAACGTTAAGTTCAGGCAACATTTTTCAGCTAGCCAGCATTTCTCTATAGATGACACAGTACATAGACTCACATTCAGAAGCAACCTCTTTGACCCGAGTAGTGACACCAGAAAGCTGTCCAGTCATGGCAGCTGCTCCGTCTGTGCGTATACTGACCCAAAATGTCCAGTTCAGTTTTCCTGATATGTAGTCATTCAAAGACTTGAATAGTGCTGCAGCTGTGGCATTTGTTAGCAATAAAAGTGCACATAACATATCCTCATGCACATCTCCCTGAAAAATATATCACACATAAACAAGCACTGTTGCCCTGGCATCAACAATGGTAGCCTTGTCAACCTGGATTGTGTACCGTGGTGAGTCATTAATCTTAACAATTGCGCCTCAATATTCTTTGCTATTTCATCAGTTCATCTAGTTATGGTGCTAGCCAAAAGAGGAACACGTGCCACATTTTGAAATGCAGCCTCTCCTAAAAGTTCATGACAAATGTCCTTAGCAGTAGGCAGGATCAACTCTTTACCAATAGCAAAGTGCTTCTTAGCTTTAGCAATGCTGCTAGCCCCTAAGAATGATGCTCTCAATGCAGACACATTTGATGAAGTGACAGCTTTCAATGATTGCTTCTATTCCTGTGTTCATGATTTTTTTTCTTTTGAAATGCTCAAAAGGCTTGTCTTTTAATGCAGGGTGCTTGGTCTCCATGTGGTGAAGCCGTTTTGCAGTTTCATGGTGTCATTGGATAACCAGTTGTCACATATTCTACAAAATGGGCTTGGAGAATGTTGATGAATCGCCTGTTGCAATGAAGTCATAATTTAATTAGGACTCTTGGTATTTTCTTTTAAATGCAGCTTTCTTTTGTTGGCAGTCTTTGAGTCTTCTGCTGTCTCATCATTGGGTCTTTTCCCCTTTTTAAAGAAGCTTCCAGTGACATCTGTTCTTTACTCATTTTGGATAGAGTTAGCTTATAGGCTTACCTAAACTGCGACTGAGACAAACACACAGTGGGGGAAAGAGGCACAAACGGAAGTGGTAAATAAAATAATGGGTGGGTCACATGTGCACTAAAATAAGTGTCTGATTCTGATTTAAAGCCTGCCACCAGATGCAACTGTACAATTGAAGTACATCAAGTCACTTATCACTCACTCGCTGAGGATTTTGATATGAGTCTGAAAGCAATTGTTTTATTATGGTCTCTGTGCAGTCAAGCCTCACTACCACTGTTAATCTACATTTGCGGCCATCCCCAGCGCAGACATCACTGTCTCAGCTCCAACTCAGATCATCAGGCATTGGATTCTCATAAGGAGCATGCAACCTAGATCCCTCACATGCGCTGCTCACACTAGGGTTTGCACTTCTGTGAGAATCTAATGTCACAGCTGATCTGACAGAAAGTGGAGCTCAGGCAATAATTCAATGCAAGCAACGGGGAGTCGCTGTAAACACAGACGAAGCTTCACTCGATTGATCTTTCTGCCACTCACCTCCTGCTGTGTGGCCCAGTTCCTGATAGGCCATTGACTGGTGGTACTGGTTCATGTCCGGGGGTTGGGGACCCCTGCTCTAACCAGCATTGAATCCCAAAGAACATACCTCACTCCCACTCTTTTAACGAATATGATGAGAGATTTGGGGATAGAATATTGGGTCCTGCTGGGCCTGGAGGGTTGGGGACTTGGGGAAACTAGAATACTTCAAATGTTGTGAGAGTTGGTGGTCAGCCATGGGGTTCATAGTACAGTAAGATGAAGGTGAAAGGAAACCAACAAAGAGATCTTAGCAATTACTAACACTTTTAGTCTCACATTTTCCTGTGAGACTTAGATCACTCAATTTGATTACCTCACTGAGCAACTTTGCCTCTCAGTAGGCCTGGCCTCCATCTTTCCAAGTGAGATTGGGTCATGAGACTCACTTGCAGGCCCAGGTAGAGACAGATCCTAAGTCATTCATGGCAGAGGCAGAAGGTAAAAGAATTCTACCCTCATCATTCAGGAGGCTACAAAATTAACACTAGATGTCAAAAGATCTGGTATGTGGACCACCACAAATTCATTTTTTGTTTATTCACTTAACCACATCTTCTGAGCCCTGTCATGTGACAGCACGTGTGCTCTGCACAGGTGAGGTAATGGTGAGCGAGACGCCCCCAGGTGGAGAAGCGATGGCAGAACCAGTCAGGCAGAGAGAACAACAAGCTCACAACCCCTGGGCCTGAAGTAGAAGTAATGAGGCAGAGGTGGCATGACTGGTGGGATGGACCTTATTGGCCCTGTTACGGACTTTTGCCTTTCTCCTGAGTGTAAAGGAAAGCAATTGAAAAGGGTTTTAGGCAGGAGCATGGACATGATGAGGTCAGTGTTTAAAAACCTGCTCTGGTGATTTTTAAAACATCCCATGCTTGCTTGCTTGCTTGCTTGACGCATTGTAGGATGGGGTAGCAGGGGTGAGGGGTTGTGGAGGTGGGCAAAAGTGGATGTAGGAAGCTCAGTTAGAAAGCCTTTGCAGTAGCAGCGGAGGTAAAGAAAAGAAAGGGACAGAACTGAGCTACTGAGAGGAGGAAGAAGGCAATATGAGAAAGACGTTTTGTTCTTTTCTCTCTACTCCAATCACTTCAAACTCTACTTTTACTTTTAGATATTTTTTCATATTCTCTTTTTCATATTTATCTTTCCTTTTTTCTTTCTTTTTTTTTTTTGAGTCAGTCTCACTCTGTCACCCAGGCTGGAATGCGGTGGCACGCTAACTGTCACCCCAGCGTTAATCTGTTGGACTCAGGTGATCCTTCCGCCTCAGCCTTCCAAGTAGCCAGAACTACAGGCACGCGCTACCACACCCAGCTAATTTATTGATTTATTATAGAGATGAGGTCTCACTATGTTGCTCAGGCTGGTTTGAAACCCCCGGGCTCAGACAATCCTCTTGCCTTGGCCCCCCAAAGTGCTGGGATTACAGGCTTGAGCCACCGTGCCCGGCTCAAATTTATCTTTTCATCTTATGTCCTAGTATAACTACATTAAAAAGGAATAGATTTAGTTAAGAAAATTCACATCACAACATGAATATGCTTACATATAACCCATGCCAAAGACTTTGAAATGGTATATAAAATCTGCATCATATGAGTGCCTTAGTTAAGAGGATGGATTTTGCAGTGTTAGCTGTGTGATGTGGGGCAAGCTATTTCACCTTTCTAAGCCATAGATTCACTATCTAGAAAATGGGGATGATGATAGTACCTAATTTATTGGGTTTCTCTGAGTATACAGTGAGACAATACCTATAAAACAGGCGTAGAGCTTGGCCGGCGTAATGAAAATGCTCAGTGAATGTTAACTAGTCTTGATGTTCATAGCTTGTAGCTGACTGTCCTCTATACAGTTAACTGATGCTCCTGAAGGCCTTCAGAGTCACCACTGAGCACTGTGTAAGCAGTTATTGCATGACAGACTTGTGTACGGATTGCAAGGTCCCTGAAAAGATGATTCTGCATATTGAATTTGATTCTGCCTGTTTCCTCCCAAAGTCAGGTTCTGCCTTTGGGACTGTGCAGAACTTGTTGAAGAAGCACTGCATGGAGGAGAGGATGGGGAAGACGGGAGAAGAGGGTTGAACAGGGGGAAGACTAAGACATGGAGCTCAGGATTCCAGCACCTGGTGCGTAGGTTTGGTAGTAGTTCTACTGCGGCTCATTTGTTATGGGGCTCTGATTTGTTTTCTTAGTCCTCATGTATCTATTGAATATTTAAATGTGCTAAGCAAAGTCATAGGTACTGGGGACACATCTGTGAACAAAGTTCCAGCTCCCAGGGAGCTTAAATTTTGATGGGGTTATCTCTCTTGCCAGCAAAGTTTATTCTCCCAGAATTCTTAGCTGGCCAAAACTTCCTCCTCCATGGTAGGAAATAAAGGAACTGATTGGATACACTGCCTGTTCTAGAGCCATATTGAAAAAAAGCCCTGCTGTATGGAGTTTGGAGCTTACTCCTTATGAGGAAATTTGGTCTGTATTTTATCAGGGAGGGAAATAATAGAGAAGTTAATAACCCCAATAACACTTCTCTTATTAGTCCTCCAAATGTCCATAGGAGTAATATATTGTTATCTCAGATAAAGAAACTGAGGCTAAGAGGTTAAATGATTTTCCCAAATAGAGGGGATTTAAGATTTAGATTTCACCTCCTATGCTTTCTTTTTTTCTTTTATCAATTGGAAGTTGTTTGCTCAATTGCAAACAAGTAAATTTAATGGCATTAGCCCAGCTGGCAGTTGGCTTAATGTTGGTGGTTAGAACCTCTATAGATTTTATAGTGAGTTCATGTTCAGATACATGAACTTCATGACATATGACATAGCTTAGTGGTTCCCAAATGCCAGCCCCTGGACCAATGATAGTCTATAATAAAGGTATCTCCAAGCTCAACACAATGTGGAATAAATTAAGTTTAAGTTAAAGCGTGCTTCTCTTATGTCTTCTCAACTTTCTATTATGGAATAATGATAAGAGTAGGAGGCATTTTTATGGTTTTTTCTTTTTCTTTCTTTTTGTTCTTTCTTTCTTTTTTTGTTACTGATACTTTGCAAAATAAAAAGTTGGCAAGTCTATGTATATCAATTCTTTTTTGTTCAAATTTACCATTTGGGTTTTTTTTTTATTTTTTATTTTTATTTTATTTTATTGTACCATTTGGTTTAATACAAAAGGCTAGGGAAACTTGATATAGCTAAACTAAATGAAAAATAGAAGTTCTGTTTCTGGCGTTATGAATACTAGATATTAAAAAAAATCCTTCTGGTGCAAAGTACCTAAAAAAGAAAGTAAAATTAGAAAAAGATTATATATTTTAAAAAATGCATAGTTTATTGGCAAGAAAGAAAAGTTTTTAGAGGCCAAAAATGACAAGAAAGCACAAATACAGAGAAAGCCACATTTGGGAGAGAGGAGATAAGCCCCAGGTTCTGAGAAAGGTGGGAATAAGGACCAAAGACTCACCTAAAGCTGGTGCTCCTAAAAGGTGGCATCCTCAGTAAAAAAAGAAAATAAGAACTAAAGTGTCCCCAAAGGAGCCCAGTAAATACAATTGTCTGTTTTACTCCTGGGATGCTTGGAAGGATAAATTTCTACTGAAAAATTCATAACAGTGAGTCACTCTCATTGCATTTAAGGTTAGAATTCCCTCTACTTACATGAGCTGAGAAATCCTAAGCTGAGAATGCAAAATATTCTGAGTTGGGTATGCCTCCATGCGCCTGGTACAGGCAAACGCAAATCCTCCTGGAAGGCATCCACCTTGACTCTAAGCTTCAAATAATTCCTAAGATATAATTTCAACTAACATTAGCTCAAAAATCAGAAAATAGAGAAAACAAGGTATCATAGGAGGAAATCAAGAGAAACATCAAGAAACAGCATCAAACCTGTAAAAACCTCAAGAATTAGAAATGTTTAATACAAACTATACAATAAAAGAGGTATTGAAAGTATACAAAATTATTAAGCTTATTTTTAAGAATAACAATTAAAGCTTGTAGAAATAAAAATATAATCACTGGCATTTAAAATTTCAGTTATACAGGTGAAAAGAGAGTTAATGAACTAGAAGATAGGTATAAAGTAATTACTCAATGCATGGAGGAACAAAGAAATTGAAAATATGTGAGGTAAGTTAAGAGAGAGGGAGGACAAAATGAGAAAGTACAATCTACATCTATGGAAAGTAATAATGGAAAGATGCATATTCAAATTTATCATGACTGAAAAGTTTTGAGCATTGAAGAAATACAGGAATCCTCAGATTCTGAAATTCTTAAGGTACCAAGCAGAATAACTTAGAAAACCATACCTAGACACACCATATTGAAATTTCAGAATATCAAAGACAAATAGATCTTACAAGAAGCAACAGAAGAAAGAAAAATTAACTATAAAGAAATGACTGTAAACTGATAACTTCCTTCTCAACAGTATCAATGAAAATTAAAGAAGAGATACATTCAAAATCCTTCGTTGAAAAATATTTAACAAACCAAAAATAATATATAAAGAATTACATCTCCAAAATGTCTATTTTCCATAGGCTTTAAGAAAATACCTTTTTACTCATAACTGGAATGAACTGCCCCACAAACTTGGAATTTAAATATAAACACCCCCCCACACCCATTTTTCTAATCACATATGTGCACACCTGTCCCACATGCTTCATCATCATAAGGCTTAGCATCTTCTGAGAGTTCCCATGCCTCTCAACTGAATTGTCTAAGAACACTGGGCACTTACTCCAAAGCGGGTTGGCCTTCCTCTAATGCCAGATGAAGAGGGAAATGAAATTTGGTCAGTTTCTATCTCCTAGTGTAGTTACTGTTTCATTGCCATGTGTATTGCAGTTGAATTTTGCCTTGAAAAATGCCATGGATATTGGTTTACTACAAGAGCACTCTGACGAATCATTGCATAATCACAGTGAGATCCTGTTTGGGGCCTTATAAACTATAGCGATAATAATCTCCCAGGAAGCTGACACTCTTTTTTTTTTTTTTTTTTTTTTTTGAGTCAGGGTCTCACTGTGTTGCCCAGGCTGGAGTGAATGGTGTGATCCTGGCTCACTGCAACCTCGGCCTCCTGGCCTCAAGTGATCCTCCTGTTTCAGCCTCCTGAGTAACTGGGACTACAGGTGCATACCACCATGTCCAGATAATTAAAAAATTTTTTTTGTAGAGACGAGGCTCACTGAGTTGCCCACACTGGGATCTTTTCAAAGTGGTATTTTCTCCTCTTAAGCCAATAAGCTTTTGTTTACTCACAGTTCACTTCCAGGAACTGCCCTCAAATGGGCAGAATCTATTAATATCATGACACAGCTGCCACCTTCGTTTGCAAGAGAACAGACTCACAAAATCAGCATCTGGTGGGGTGACTCTCTTGGGGGAAACTACTGCAACTGAAATGCCTGAACAGAGTTTTACCTGTGGGTACAGGTCTGCTTGTAGGAAAACTGTACTCCGTGTTCATTTCTAAATAGGGAAAACATTTCTGTTGGCATGTGATTCCCAAATGAAGTGATGCTGACAGATACAGATATGCACATACTTTGTGAGGGAGAGCACAGACAAATTGTAAGGTATGATCTGTGGATATAACATTTATTTTCCTTACTAGAAAATAGGTCTGACTTCTTGGTATGAATTATTATAAATATTATGTTGGGGAAAAAGAAGCTACACTTTTCATTTGGAAAACCAACATATATCACAAAGCCTGAAAGTAAACCTGATATAACCAGACCACATTCATTCAATAGCAAACATTTACAAATCTGCTGTGTGTGTGTGTACACAAAATACATTGACACTGACAGCAATCAAGGTGCTTTTCTTGTGATCAACATCAAGGAAAGAGAATCCTGACATCTAAAACCTAACTAGTTGTAAAAGGGCATTTATAAGTTACCAGGAATTTAAAGGAAAAGTTTCCATGCTAAACTCCTATTTTTACATGTTTTTTTCTACATCATTTTATTTTATTTTTAAATTTAATTGATTTTTTTTTTTTTGAATTGGAGTCTCACTCCGTCACCCAGGCTACAGTGCAGTGGCATGCTCATGGCCAGCCCAGCGTCGATCTGCTGGGCTCCACCAATCCTTCCGCCTCAGCCTTCCAAGTAGCTGGAACTACAGGCGCATGCTACCACACCCGGCTAATTTTTTATTTACTGTAGAGACAAGGTCTCACCAAGTTGCCCAGACTGATCTTAAACCTGTGGGCTCAGGCAATTCACTCGTCTCAGACTCCCAAAGTGCTGGGATTATAGGCTGAGCCACCGAGCCCGGCCTTCTACATCACTTTAAAACTACCTAGTCATTTATTAAATCTGACCAAGTAGCTCTTTTTTTTTTTAAGACATAATAAGACCAAGACTTTAAAAAATCTTGTAACATCTATGCTTTTAAAGAAATAATATGTCACTTTTATTCCAAGGTGCCATCTTTATTAACGTTTTAAAATTAAAATGTTTTAAACATTTATGGTAAAATTAATACATTTTCTTTATTTTAAAAATACAAACAACTCTGAAGTCCTGAACATTCTTTACAACTCTGCTCCATCACACTCACCTTAGAAAACCACTAGGTTTATCCTTCTAGTAGTTATTTACTGAAACTTACTCTCCTACCTAACACTGTATTTTGGTGATGTTTTAATATCAGTACATACAGAGGTATCTTATTCTTTTATAGTATTTCATAGAACAGATATCCTGTAACTTACTTCCTACTGCTAAATATTTAGGTTGCTTTCAACGTTTCACATATAAAAACAAAACTGCAGTGATTATTCTTTGCACACATCTCTGTATATTTGTAAGAGCATTTCTTGATATTTATATAAATTAAATTAACACGTCAAAGGATCTACGTATTTTTTATTTGGATGCATTGTATTTATTAAATGTTTTTCTGCATTTCTCATTAGATTAAGTAAGCTGTATTTTGTTTTGTTTGTTTTAGTTCTACTTCAACCCCTAGAAAACTAAGTGATATAGTCTTGGAGAAGCCCCTTTAAAGAAGACCAAAAACTGAGAAACCACGGAGAAAATAATCAAGGCTCACCTGGGAAAGAAACACAGTCACATGATCATCCTCAGGTCCCTGAGAAAATGAATCAAAACAACAAGGATATCAAGGTCAAGAGAAAAATGAGAGAGCTGGGTGTTCAAAACCACATGAAGAAAGATAATTTTTTTTAAAAATTAAATTTTTAAGTAGTCTTAAATGATGCAGTAAAATGTGCCCATTCATATGTGAAGCCTTATCTCCTTAGATAGGAAATGATTTTATGTAGCAGTATTTTAATATTCTAATTTTTTACAAGTTTCACATATTTCATGACTTAAGCTTTCATATTTCTCACAAAGACATATTCGTCAAGAGAAGAAATAATGTTTTAGAACAAAGAATGCATCCAATAAATCTTTACAGCCTCAACAAATCTTTACAGAGGACAATTCTCTTGTCACTAGGCAGGAATGAACATATATAAAGGACAAATAATGAGACAAGGCCCTTTTACCCTTCAGACATCCCCAAAATAAAGAACCAAATTCAAATTTTTATAGGGTTGGCTTTCAGAGAAGTCTGACAGAAGATGTGCATGCATTTCTTTTTTCTCCTCTACAGCTCCCTTCCTGCACACATACATATTCCTGAAACGGCTTAGTGACATAACCTATGGAGAGAGTTGTGGCTGAAGGTTCTTTTAAGTACACAAATAACCATTAGTTCTCTCTCCTGGATACATTCTCAGATGCTGAGAAAGATATTTTCTGTGGTCAAAAGATTTTCTTCACTAGTTTTGGTCAAAATGTCTTTTCCCAGTATCAGCTCTCTATGTTGTTGAGGTAGGTTCAGTTACAAAGGCCTTCCCATATATCTTACAGAGTTTATCTCTGGAATGAATTCCTCAGTGCTGAGTGAAGGATAAGCTGTGGGTCAAGGCTTTCCTACATTCACTGCATTCAGAGTGCTTCTCTTCAGTGTGACTTCTTATGTGTCATAGGAGAGAAAAATGGTCACAAAAGGCTTTCCCATATCATTTGCATGCAAAGGTTTTTTTCTCCAGTGTGGATCTTATTATGCTGGACAAAAGCATAGAGGTAGACAAAGGCCTTTCTACATTCAAGGCACTCATAAGGCTTCTCTCCAGTGTGACTATTTGCATGTTGAGTGAGGGAATAGCTGTAGTAAAAACTTTTTTCACATTCTTTACACTCATAGGGGTCTCCTGCAGTGTGGGTCACACTGGGTCGGAAAAAACCAGAGTGGTAGGTGAAGGCTTTCCCACATTCACTGCACACATAGGGCTTCTCTCCAGTGTGAATCTTCATGTGTCAGGTTAAGGAAGAGTTGTAGCAAAAGGCTCTCCCACATTCTTTGTACCCAAAGAGGTTTTCTTCATTGTGGGTCATCTAATGCTGGACAAAAACAGAGTGAAAGTTGAAGGCCTTTCTACAGTTTCTGTACTCATAGGGCTTCTGTCTGGTATGAATCCAATGATGGTACATGAGATGTGACCGAGGGTTGAAGACCTAGGTCTTCACACTCCATGCCCTTATAGGGCTTCTTCCCAGTGTGAATCTTCATGAGCCAAATGAAATCCACCTTTTCACAAAAGGCCTTCCCACACTCCTGGCATTCATAAGGCTTCAATCCAGTGGGAATCGGCTGACATCAAAAAAGGAGGCAGTTCTTGTTAGACACTTTCCCACATTCCTTGTATTTGTAGAGGATCTTCCCTACATGAACCAAGGTGTCTTGGTCTCTGTGAGTCATATTCACGGAGAGAATTTCCTGCAGAGACTTCCTCCTGTAAAACCCTATGTGCTGACTATTGTCTGTCCCCAACCCATTGTGTTTAGCACTCATCTTCCCAAGGATGGTCTTCTTGTGGGAGAAGGTAACTGGCCTCAATCACTCTTTCTGATTTCCAACCACTCTTCCTAATCCCTCACTCACCCCAACCTAGAGGACCTTTTGGTTCCTGGGATTAGTCTTTCCTGGTACAAAGCTCCCTAGAACAAGGCTGGCTGGTCTTGGGTTTTACTTTGTCACCTGGACAGGTGCTTTGGCAAAGGTATTTCTTCTGTCTTTTACCAGTGCTTCAGCTGATAGATCAACTCTGGTTTGCACACCCCAGTGACCATGAGTCTGCGGGTCTCTGGAGTCACCTCCCAGTATAGAGTCCTTGGAGGCTGGTCCAGCTGCTCTCACTCCTTCCAGATGAAGTTCACAGACATGTCCTACATGACTGCCTTGGATGCTGCTGCAATGGAACCAGATGAAAGTCCACACTCAGGGCCCACATCTGCCTGCACTGAGAAAGCACCACACACAGCCTCTGCCCATGGGACTAAAAGCCCCAGAGGCTTTGGCTTAACTTTTTGTTTATTAACAAGGGAATTTAACCCTCATTTATTCTGGGCGAAAGGAAGTTCACACCATTTGTGTCAGGGAGAACCTTCAACCTTGCACACAAACATACATGCGAACAGGCATCCAAGGAATTTGTTCGTGCAGGGTGTGGAGAGAGATTGTTCTGCTTAGCACTTTATTTTACCCACTGACCCACAGTCAGTTGTACTCAGGGATTGGGTAAAGTCAATTCAGTCAAAATATGGAGTGTGGAGAAGACATGGCAGTTCAGGATCTCTTTTATGTTGCTAATGGCTCTGTAATTAGGAAAACCACTTTGCAAAAGTTTGGCCCCCTCTCCTAAAGTGATCTTTCCAATGTCAAGCTTTTCCACATGTGTATCAGGATATATGTGCCAGAATGTACACAAATACCTGGAGAGAGCTGGGCTAAAGAATGGCCTCTCTACAGAATGCAGCATTATTCAGCAGCCTGGGAGTGCTCTAGTCCATTACTGCCCCTGGAGGAATCAGGGAAACATCACAATTTATGTTGCAGAATCCAAAAAAAATAAGAGTCCAGCAGTAACAAATGGCTCCAGATGTAGGGAAAGCCATCATGTGGAGGACGGTGACAGTGATTTGAGCTTTGAGCAAGACCCTGATCCACTGCCCTCCACTGCCAAAAATGAAACTAGTTATTAAAGTGAAGAGAGAATCTGGAAACTAGGGAATAAGAAGCAAATGTGAATGTTCTGGTGAGTTCTGGGAAGAAGATTGACGGCCTTAGACAACTGGAGTGCGAGACCTCCACCCCTTTTTGCTCTTTCTAACAGCTGTTTGGAAAATTCTTCTTGGAGAATCTAACAGCTGAAGGGAAGATACCTAATGACACTGACATTGAAGTTCTTCCACTGAGATGATCAGGCAGGTTGACTGTATCTTATTTTTCTGTCTTCTGTGCTAGCCAGCACCTCCATTTACTAAACTGAAGAGAAGTGGTAATCTCAGATGTCCTTTTCTTTTTCCTGATTTAAAAAAATTTCTAGTATTTTACCAATAAGATGTGTATAGTATGGATTTTTGTTGGTATCACTGCTTGATTATTTTCATAATATATGTAAACATTAGTGTCAGATAAATAAAAGAGCAGACAGACATGCTAAGTGGAAAATCCAATAGAGTTTTCTTACCCAAAGTATTTGGAGGAAGTCAGAACAATTGCAAAACAAGGCGAGAAGCACAGCTGTGCTTTCTATACAGTAAAACTCTCCCCAGGATGGGAGGCAGTAGTGGATGACAACATGTAGGCAGCCATGCATCAGCTGGTCTTAATAGGTTCTGGACTGTGTTGCTGGGGTCAGGTGTCCCCATCAATATCAGGATGCTAGCCGGGCTCGGTGGCTCACCCTGTAATCCCGCGCTTTGGGAGGCCGAGGTGAGTGGATTGCCTGAGCCCGCGGGTTTGAGACCCACCTGGGCAACTTGGCGAGACCTCATCTCTACAGTAAATCAAAAAATTAGCTGGGCGTGGTAGCGCGCACCTATAGTTCCAGCTACTTGGAAGGCTGAGGCGGAAGGATCGCTGGAGCCCAGCAGGTCGAGGCTGCGGTGGCCAGGAGCGGCCACTGCACTCCAGTCTGGGTGACAGAATGAGACTCCAACTCAAAACAAAAACAAAAACAAAAACAAAAAAACAATATCAGGATGCTACATATTTGATGGCAAAATTCTGAAAGTGTGGTCTCTGGTTTCAGTTGTATTCATTTTTAAGAGTTAAAAAAAGGGCGATCACTAAATACCTGTAACCTAACCTTGATAATGTGGGCAATTATAAAATGAGTTATCATTGAGGCAGGTTAGAAAATGCAAGAAAATATGACCTCTGTTTCACCCTACATGAAGCAGGAAGCGAGTAGCTAAAAATTTGGAAAACACCTCCCAGGTGTTTACGATCGGAATCAGCAGAAAAAAGCAAGCCTTCCACCCTTCTTGATTATCTGACAATTGCAAGTAGAACATGAGCTCATCACACAGCCCAGATGCCCAAATGAAGACAAATCTATGGCCTTCAAGACCCTTGGTCCCTCCCAACCATCTCTCCAAAAGCAGAGGAGATAAAAGCCAATCATCAAGACACCCTCAGTGCAGATCTCACTCTGAAGCTGTCTGTACTCCTTTTTTTTTTTTTTTTTTTGAGTTAGAGTCTCACTCTGTCGCCCAGACTGGAGTGCAGTGGCTGCCCCTGACCACCGAAGCCTCGACCTGCTGGGCTCCGGTGATCCCTCCGCTCAGCCTTCCGAGTAACTGGAACTACAGGCGTGCACTACCACGCCCGACCAATTTTTTGATTCATTGTAGAGATGAGGTCTTGCCAAGTTGCCCTGGCAGGTTTCGAACCCGCAGGCTCAGGCAATCCAGTCACCTCAGCCTCCCAAAGTGCGGGACTACAGGCTGAGCCACCGAACCGGGCCTGTACTCCTTTCCCTTGGAGCATGTACTTTCATTCCTTGGGGCAGCTCTCCTCTGGAGACTGCTCACCTTCACTCCCTTTCTCTCTTGGTGTGTACTTTTGCCTTAATAAACTCTGCTTTACTCATCAACTTGGTGACTTGTTCTGGAATTCTTTCCTGTGGCAAAGTCAAGACCATGGGCAAGAGTTGAGGTATATCTCCTCTTTCTCCATTAAATAGAACTCTATTCCAGCAACAGCATGTTTTGGAAATGTCTATATATTTTTAAAAAATGAAATTATCTATCAGTACATGGTTTTAATGATATACAGCAGCATCTAAAATTAAAAATAATTTTTGTCATTTGAGCTTTCAGAGGCAATGCTTGTAAGTCACTTGAATATCTCAGCAGAAAATTGGCACAAATTAGGTCACATCAATAGCAATACCCAAAGCCAACTATCTGGGAGTTTTCAGAGGCTTTTCACAAGGCTCCTGTGTCAGCCTGAGCTACTGTGGGTGACTTAACTGATGTGATTGTAGACTATCACCTGCAATTTTTGGTCCTTGGACACATCCATAGACAAAGTACCCACCATCATTCCTCCACTTCCCTTTGGCACCATAGTCCAAGCAAAAACATAGACTTTTTCTCTAGTATTAGACCAAGCTGTGAGTTTAGCCAGATTTTGCTTAAGGCTGGAGATTGCAGGACTTCCACACAGAGAATAACTTACACCTGGCTACTAGATATGGCTGTTTTAGAGCTCCTAGTTCCCAGTCCATTCTCCTGGTCTCCGTAAAACTGCCTTCTACTCAGAACCCATTCTCCCCACTATTCTTAAAGAAGAAGCCAGGTTTTCTTTATCAGCCAGAAATACCTCATACATTCCTCGATTCCACATATCTACTAGTCCCAAGTCAAGGCTAAGAAAGAGGAAGGAATTTCCTTATTAACCCAAAGTTAGGCCTGTATTTTCCAATTTCTGTTTTCATCTTTTACCTTGAAAGATGCCTGACCAGTGTAGTATCTTTTTCCTTTAGTGGAGACACCACCCTCATTCACACAGTTGTAGCCTTACCTTTTGACTCTAGTAGTACATTTCTTTAGAACACAATAGTGCCACATTTCTACTAGGTATACATATGTACTGTTATGGATTGTTTGTGTCTCAACGTCCCCCCCCACAAAGTATTAAAGTCCTAGCCCCCAGTACCTGAAAATGTGACCTTATTTGGAAATAGGATCTTTGCAGATGATTAAGTTAAAATGAGGTCATTAGGGTAGGCCCTAATCCAATGTGATGACTATATTCTTATTAAAAAGTTTCAGGGAAAAAAGTTTCTTTCATTGAACAGAATTATTATGATGAGGAAAAAATAGTGTTTTCAACAAATGGAGCTGGGTCAACTGAATCCACATACAAAGAAAGAACTTGAATCCTTAGCTCACACTATACACAAAAATTAACTCAAAATGGATCATAGACCCAAATGTAAGAGCTAAATTAAAAAACTCTTAGAAGAAGACATAGGAGTTAATTCCTGTGATCTTGGCTTAGGTAATGGTTTCTTAGCTACCACACTAAAAGCATGAGCAACAAAAGAAAAATAGATCAATTAGATTTCATCAAAATAAAAAACGTGTGCTTCAAAGGCTACCATTTATTGATAAAGTAAAAAGACAACCCCACAGAACAGTAGAAAATATTTGCAAATTATATATTTGATGAGGGATTTGTATCAAGAATACAGAAATAATTTTCACAACTCAATAATCAAAAGACAAAAAGCCCAATTTAATATGGGCAAAGAAATGTACAAATGACCAATAAGCAAATGAAAAGATGCACAACTCATTAGCCATTCGAGAAGTGTAAATCAGAACCACAATGAGATACCACTTCACACTTATCAACTGTGTAAGAACAGCCTCAAGTGCTGGTGATCTTTGCATTCTCTGCTTCCCCATCTCTGGTTCCTGGGGGAGGGAAGCAGAATGGAAGCCCAAGACTTATTTAAAAGTAAACAAGCACAGAAAGCAACAACTTAATCTTTCTAGGCACTCCTGGTGATTAGCAGGATTCTAGAAACATATTAACTCAGTTTCCTTCTACCTTCTGTGGAACAGGCCTCTTGAAGTATTGATTGCTTCCAGACTCAAAGTACCTTCTTCCTTCTTTCTACACTTTGTCTATGCCTTGCCCTTGCCTGGAATGTTTTTACTCCCTAAGTGTCTCAGGCTAAACTAAAATGTCCTTTCCTCTAAAAATGCAGATTCTCCTTGTTTCTTATGTCACAAACACAGTCTTCATTGTATTTTCCTAGTTTTCTATCCTTTATCTCATGTCATCACTTTTCACGTTCTTTCTGGTGATAATTGTTTATGCAGTCTGATTCTCTCCCCAAACTACAAGCTAGCAAGAGCAGAATTCTTGTTGAATTTGTCTTTATATCTCCCAGAGTAAGAAACACTGTGCCTTACATGTGTCCAATGTTTTGTCTAATTTGATTCCCTTTATAACTCTCAGAAAAGGGTATTTTATATTCTTTGACAAACTAAGTGTGGCCAAAGATGGGAATGACCTGCTCACATAGAATTATTTCATCATTGCTCATTGTTTCAAATAATATTAAACCTAACAAACAACAACCAAAACACAAAATCCAGTACAGCTCATCCATTAGTTATCTGTTTTGTGAGCCAACCGTCTTCCCTTTGTGTGAGACAGCTCTGTTTCTGCCTGATGAGGGAGCAGTCCACTTCCAATACAAAAGTAAATTGTTACTCCAGCCACAGATTTGGGAGGAGCTCCTCCCCTTTCCTGTTTGTGTGAGTTACTTAAGGGCCCTGGAGCCACTGCAGATAAGCTCAGCACCTGCCTCTTGGATGCTCAGGTGGATTCTGAAGTTCCCTCCCTGTGGAGGTTGCTGTAGGGAAGAATGAGTTCCTATTTTACTTAGAAAATATTCTTTATGACTGGAGGTTTCCCATGTGCTTCTTGTCTGTTCTACTTGTCTTCTATTTGCTGACAGCTTGCCTCTCTCTCTCTCTCTCTCTCTCTCTCTCTCTCTCTGTGTGTATGTGTGTGTGTGTGTGTGTGTGTGTGTGTGTGTGTGTGTATGTGTATGTAGTGAGAGAGAAGCAGAATGGGAAGCACATATATATATAACATTTGAAGGATTTGCTGTTAACCTAGTAATGGAAAACATGCATATGTAAATGTTATTATGAGATGTTAACATATCATGCTATAATATCACTGAAAAAGTTTAAGAAAAGGAAACAGAGAGAAAGCTCCATTATTTCTCAGTCTAGAAGGGCTGATAAATTCAAAGCAGGGAAGCCCAGGCTTAAGTTGGGACTGACTCACTGAACAATCTTGGATGATTCACTTCGCCATTCAATTTCTTTACCCGGGAACTGAGGGATTAGACCAGAGACTCCAGATCTGCGGATTTTCCCTTGCCACATTTAGGCAATCTCCATTAGCCTGCAATAAGACTATAGGATAGAGGGCATGTAGGTCCAGGTGTGATAAATTAATGAGTCTCAGGGTAGATGAGGAATATAAAAGAGAACTTGTTGTCTGAAGAAGTTGTGAATTCACAGGACCATGATTACATTTATAATTTCAAGGTGAGATTTAAAGGGCAAATTTCAGATGAACCACTGTGCCCCGTTTTGAGTCAATATATCTCAAGATTATCTACCTCAAAACTCTTAGATCCTTTGCTAAAAAGTAGGGTTCTGTCTTAGCAGTCTTTGACTACCTGGATCTGGATAATCATGCCATCTCTAAGAGCTCATTAACTAATTCCCCCACACCCATTCTTCCCAATAATCAACTCCAGCCATAGAATATGGTCTAAGATGTGGAAGGAGAGGTCATAAATATAGTCCATGCTAAATTCTAAGCAGGGGATCTCCCAAACCATGCCGTCCCACTCTGGGCTGTCCTAATCCTTCTCCTACTTCTCCTAAAGGCCGCTCCAGAGTGTTGTACAAAGTTGTCGATTTGAAGACTCTTCTATTAGTGGTTAGATGGGAGTTGCTATTTGAGGGCTTCAACTGTCCCTCATAAGATTTTTTTTTGGCTTCACTTCCACAGGGGAAGTAAATAGAACTCATTGGGGGTATATTTGAGGGCTCTTTTGATCTTGGGTAGAGGCAGGACTGATTGCTCTGGTGCTACTCTCTGAAATGAGCCTTATACAACACAGTCTGATTTATCTAATTCCACTTCCTCTCCGTAGACTCTTCATAAGACAGAGCTCAATTTTATAGGTTCTTTTGTGCCCCACAATTTGAAGCTCCTAACTAGGAACTGATAGAGAATAAATATTCATCACTCTAACATTCAGAGAATATCCCAGAATCCCAGAGCAGGGTTTCTCCAAGAAACCCCTTCTTTTTATTTTCCATGATAGAGGCGAATACAACTTTAAAAATACCCAACTGGTCTGAACTCTAAGTATTTCTCAAACAGTTTTTTTCACTTATTTATTAGGCTTGATTGGTGGACTCTAGTTCTGGCCAAGATCAAACAGCCCCATTTCTCACTAGTCCTCCCTCTTACAACTAAAAAATCCCAGATATAACACAATAAACACGAAGAGACTCTGAAAAGTTGATGGTGGACTGTCTCAGAACCTCAGAACTTGAAGAACAACAGGGTGGTGAGTTCCCTGGACTTTCTTTTGCCTCCAATCTATCATGAACTGCAGGGTGCTAGAGAAGTCTTCAACCTGGAATCACCAACAGGAAGATACAAAAGAAACCCCCAGAGAATTATGCTCCTTCTGGCTAGAGGACTGGACTAGAGAAAGAGCAGCCTAATAGAAGAGAAAACCTTTTGACAGCATTTGGCTTTCTTCAGCTAAATCTCAAAGGAGAAACAATGACCAATTTGTGATGATAGATGTGTAAAGTGCAAGAGTGAATGAAGAGAGATGAGACTGAAGATACAGGCCAGGCCTGTATGTGTGGGGATCCTTGTGTGCTAGGTGGAATACCTTTGTTGTGAATCTTTGGGCTCTAATTTGTAGATTTAGGGGAACTACAGATGTAACTTAAGTGAATAACAACTGATTCAGATTTGATTTTTAGGTGGGTCATTCCAGGGCTAAAGAAAAGCTACTGTAGTATTTCAAGTGAGAGTTGGTGAAGTCTTCCATTTGGGCAGGGACATTGGACATGTGGAGGAAGGGAATGATTTGAAATGTAGGGTCTTGGTAATTGGGTGCTGGAGGTGGTGATAGTGAAAAAGCCAATGTGTCCAGAGTGACTTCTGGCAGCCAAGTTAGTGAGGAGTTATCCACAATGACAAAGTAGGAGTGTTTGGGCCACTAGGAAAGAATCTGAAGGATTCTACAAGTTCTTTTAAGCTTGAGCCACTTCCACCATCCCTTAAGAAGCTGAGAGGAACCCAGAGGGTCGAGAATAATTAGTGTTCATTGGGCTCTTTTCATCTGGGTCAAGATGACTGAGGGGCAGGAAACTTCATAAATGACATGGCTAAACTGTAAACAGCTTGTGTCTATCTGAAAACTGGCTGAAAATTCTTTGAGACTCTTTTCCTTGAGAAATGTTGTCCATGTTCCCTCCCCTCCAGTCTGAGCAGATCTGGGACTACTATGCCTGCTTGGAACAATTGCGAATGGCAGACGTGCTGCTATGTGACTTCTAAGGGTAGGTCATAAAAGATTATGCCTGGTTCTCTTGGGACATTAACCACCATGTAAAGTATCTGACTATCTTCAGGCTCTCCAGTCAACAGCTATAGCTGAGCTCAGTCCTCCAGCCATTCCCACTAAGGTACCAGACAGGTGATTGAAGCCATTTTAGACCCTCCAGACTAAGCCATCTGCCAACTGAGTCTTACTGAGTGACATAAGTGAATGTCACAAGGAACAAAAAACTCACCGTTATGAGCTGAATTGCGTTCTTCCCAAAAATTACATGTTGACGTCTTAACCCCCAGTGCCTCAGCATGTGACTGTATTTGGAGACAGAGCTTTAAAAAGAGGTGATTGAAGTAAAATGAGGTCACATGGATAAGCTCTAATCCAATATGACTGGTGTCTTTATAAGAGGAGATTGAGATACAGACACACACAGAGGCGATGTGAAGACACAGTGAGAAGTTGGCCATCTACAAGCCAAGGAGGCGCTTCAGAGGAAACCAACCCTACTGGCACCTTGATCTCAGACTTCTAACATCCAGAATTATATATTTCTGTTATTTATATTACTATACTTTGTAACCTGTGTAGTATTTTGTTACGCAGCCCTAGCAAACTAATACACTCACCAAACTACAAATTTGTCACTTACAGGAATTGTGAAAGATAACAAAATGGTTGTTGTTTTGAGTGACTATATTTTTTAGTAGTTTGTTCTGCAGAGATAGGAATGAGAATGAGCCTGGACTTCTGAAGTTCCTCTTGTTCTAGGGATCTCGTTTTCTACTCACATCATCAGGTTAGAATGGACTGCTATGGGCAAACTCAAAGATGCCACCTTACAGAAGATGGGGCAAAAAGCCAGGGCCTACACTTAGAGCTTTTATGATACTTGAGAACCAGTAACTTTTAAACAGAGGTTAAAAATACTTTCTCATTAGTCTGAGAAAAATGGAAAAAAAAAAAAAACTACACACGTTGCATCTTTATATAGCTATTTTACGGATATGCCATTCGGCCAGGTGGGATTCCTTGGGAGAGAGAATTACAGTACCAGATTGCAGACTGAGAGCCCTGTCTGACCTAGATTCTGATTATTTAGAAGAGTGATTATAGCTCTGGAGGCAGGGGTTAGGTCTCATGGCCTTCACCAGGAAACACTTTTCTTAGCCGTGGGGGATTCTATATTACAGCTAATTACAGGCTGTCTGCTAAGATTTTCTAATTACTTCATTTGCATTAGTCTTGCTTTCCTAAGGAGCCTGTAAGCTTTTTGGAAGCATCTTGAGGACAGGGACACACTTCTCTGGGTTTTCTACTCCAGACAGAGCCCAGTAGCTCAGTATCAGACAAAGACATCCAATAGTGGAAGTAGGCAGTAGAACATGAGACACTGTGGACATGGCTTCCAGGGTCAGCTTAGGTGGGTTTAAATCCAAATTTTACTTCTCACTAGCGATGTGACCTTGGACAAGTTGTCTAACCTCTCCAAACCTGTTTTCTCATCTGCAAAATGGAATATTCATAATATTTACTTTTCAAAGCAGTTGGCGTTGTGCTCCACACTTAGTAAATGCTCAATTCATATTAGTAAATAGTTATTAACTTTTAAAAAAATTTTTACTTGGTTTAAAAATTCAAGAATTCCTACGTATTCACTACTGTCAGGTTTGGGGTTTGCATGTGGGGAGGGGGACAGAGAGGTAGGTAGGCAGATGCTGCTGGAATTAGAGAGTGTGGATGTTGGAGAGACCCAAATCCCAGCTCTCCTTTGTGGAGGATGGGTGAATTTGTATGAGTCCCTGTCTTTGACATAGGGCAGGTGGTGAGGATTTCCAAGGCATGGGATGTCACTGCTTGTCTCTCCCCTACTCTCCCCCATAGGTGGACAAATCCAGGTGACCATCTAGCTCCCAGACCTGGCTGGCTCCCCTCTCAGACCTGGAGAACCTGCACTGAAACTAGAGGGACCAAGGATCCACCCCAACATAGCAGGCGCTTTCAGAAATTAAAAGGGAGCAAGTTAATTAGAAAATGCTTAATTAGAAAACCAGTTCCCTAGAAGAAAGGGAGCTAACTGAAAAACAGACCTTAATCAAGAAATTGTGGGCACAAAAATCCAATGCTGGAGCTGGCTTGTACTGTCTCGTGAAAGCCATGCACATCTCTTCTCAAACTCCAAGTTCAGTGGCGTCAAGTTGGTAGCCTGAAATCAGCCACTGTGGGAGTATTTATACCACTGATACTGACAAATGTTTCAAACTGTGGATTTTTCTCAGTGATCTAGTTGTTAAACATTTACTTGCAGTCCTAATCACAGGGCCCCTGTATCTCTGGGACTGCCTATGTAGCAAATCTAGAAACTTGTAGTGGAAAAACAACCCTGCAGTGTCTCAATTCCTTCAAAGACGATGTTTCCAAAGTAATTTGCACAAGACGAGTCACTGGGGTACATATAGTTAATTTCTCACTTTTTATGTAAATGTTTTTACCTAATCTCTTATGTTTTCCTATTCTTAGTTTTTGTTTTATAATATATATAATGCATTTCTACAACTACATATGTACATACTTATATTTGAGAGGCTTCTGCTTAGATTTTTTAAAAATTATGACATGTGAACTAAAAAGATATGGACATCATTGTTTTGGGGTAAGAGAAAAGAGAATTAGTTCTAAGAAATTCAGCCAGATGATTTAGGAGTAGTGATATTAAAAGTGAGAGATGAAAGTAAAAGGTAGAAAAGGCAACTTCTTTGCTATTTTAGCCTGGGATCTCTTTGCTAATATGCAAACAGGGAGGTAGGCTACTGTGATGATCACTGTTCCTCGCTGATCTTGGAAGGAGAGTCCTTGCAGATGTGCTTCAGCAACTGCTGAATCTTCTGGAAGACTTGTTACAGTATAGATCCCTGGACCTCTCCCTCCAGATTCAAGAGACCTGGGATGGGGCCTGAGAATTCATCCTCTATTTTTTTTGGAGTTGGAGTCTCACTGTCGCCCAGACTGGAGTGCAGTGGCCACTCCCGGCCACCGCAGCCTCAACCTGCTGGGCTCCGGCGATCCTTCCGCCTCAGCCTTCCGAGTAGCTGGAACTACAGGCACGCGCTACCACGCCCAGGTAATTTTTTTTTGGAGAGATGAGTTCTTACCAAGTTGCCCAGGCGGGTCTCGAACCCGCGGGCTCAGGCAATCCACTCACCTCAGCCTCCCAAAGCACGGGATGACAGACTGAGCCACTGAGTATTTTTTTTTTCAATCTCCATTTAAAAAATTATTATATTACTCAGATTTAAAGTCACAATTTGCCATGTGTTGCTAAATCTTTGCTCTCAGTTCCATTCCTCGTCTTCCTGTAGACTAGTACCAAACAGCTTGGGTACTGGCACCAGTTCATGGCCTCAACTGGAGAAGAGACTGTGTAAAGGTTCACAGATGACAACAAAAATGTGGTGTTCCTTAGATAATCACTTTCTTCTCTGGATTTCTCAATTACCTTTTTTCTGTATTGGTTTTTATTTCTAGACAAATTGACACAAAAAAAGTGCAGATGGCAGCAAAAGGAAGACAAACAAATTCTCAAGTGATGGCATGCTGCTAGTCCAGCCCCACACTTTGAAAACCAGTGAGTCAAAGAAAAGTTTAAAGATAAAAGGGTTTTTGCTGATGACAGACCATGAGACCCAGAAGGCAGAATGGAGAGAGTTTGGAGTCGTGAAGACAAAAGAGTGGAAAATTGAGACAGTACAATCTATGTGTTGCTAAATCTTTACTCTCAGTTCCATTCCTTGTGGGTCAGATTCCAGCCATAAAGGGACAGGGGTCTAGGTGTTGAGTTTTGATCTAGGAGATTGGACTTCCGGTACTGGTTCACATTAACACCAAGGAACAGAGGCCACGCTGGGTTTAGTTCTGCAGATTGTAATGGTGAGGCCAGGGGTGGTTTGGGTTGGTGGAAGGGATAGGGACAAGGTCTTACTGAGAGCCAAAGAGCAACAGAGGCCGCACCTAATATGTTGACCCCTGTTTCTCCCTTGTAGAATTTTTTATGCTTTTGGTTACTCATACCTCAGATCAGGCCTCACCTCCCTTTTCAAAGACTTTTCTCAGACACTCTGGAAGGGTAGCTTCAGTCCTGTAAGGCAAAGAGAATATGTGTCTGTTTTCAGACCAGATAATTGTGGGACCCAAATCTGACACTTCCCCTCTCCCTCCAGCCCCACAAGAGTCATGGTCTCCCTCATAACCACTTTTACAGGATCAAACATTTGTGCTTACTACCTATCTCTGCCTGAACAAGAGAGCAAGCCGTGCACATCAACCCCTCTGAGACCAGGCAGGGACTTACAAATCAATACTTGTACTGAGACTTTTCTCATACTTTCCCTTGAGCCACGACATTATTTACATACATATACATATACATGCTTTTTAAGAAATAATATATATATATATATATATTTTTAAATATTCAGTCTAAGCATGCCCAAATATCCTGTCATGTTTCTGAGGTGTTGCCTAGGAGGACACGAGTCTAGTATGTGGACTAACACTGCCATCACGACTGTGGAAGAATTGGCTGCATGCCAGTGGCTGTCACTACCTCAGCATTTGCTTTTATGTGCTTTAGATATATCTCCTTACTCTGAGATTAGACATCCCTGCTTTATCCAAAAGCAGGGATAAAGCAGGGATGTCTTTCTCCTTTTACTTGATACAAACAACTATTCTATAAATCTCTCTTCCCTTGTGTATACCTGTTCATTCACTCTTACAACTTTCTTTATATTTTACATTGTTTTTTGTTTGGGTATAAACCTTCTGATGATATTGTAAACTCCATGAGTAAACATTTTCTTCTTTGTATCAACTATGATGCCTAGCATAGCAGTTTTGAAAAGGAAGTTCTCAATGTTTGTTGATTGACTGACATGAAGAAATGTGGTTGGGCTGTTACATTTGTTTTTGTTTCTTTTGAGTTGGGGTCTCACTCTGTCGCCCAGGCTGGAGTACAGTGGCATAATCACAGCTTGCCACAGCCTCCTGGGCTCGAACAATCCTTTATACCCCCACCTGGTGCCCTCTCTCTTCCTCCTGCACTTGGGAGTTTCCTTTCTTTTCATGTTGACTGTTTACTATGAATTTTGAATTGACAAAGAAGTAGCTGGGAATATAGGTGTGTGCTACGCTACAATACCCAGCTAAATTTTTTGTTTTTGTAGAGACAATGTCTTGCTGTGTTGCCCAGGCTGGCCTCAAACTCCTGGGTTCAAGGCTGGTCTCGAACTCCTTCTACCTCAGCTTCCCCAGACGCTGGGCTTACAGACGGGAGTCACCACACACAGCCTCGGGCTGTTAAATTTGTTATGACAGAGAATCAAGCAGTCTTAGTTTACACTAGCAACTGCCTATCCAATATTAGGAACTTGGCTAAATACTGAAAAGCTCCTTTAATTATGATGATATTATAAATTAATTATATATTTCCAACCGTATTTTTCAGTTGCATGCATAATTCTTATTATGAACAGTATTTATACTTAAATGTTTGGTGGTTCATGCAAGTGGCTGGAAATTAGTAATGTTTTACAGTCAAGTCAAATTCATTTTTAATTGTTCTCTTCTCACAGCCTTACCACTGGCAATTCCTTTGGTGCAATGTGCAATTTAACTCTGGTCACTCTGTAACAAATTCAAATGCATTAAAAGACAGAGGCCTTGAGTTCAACCCTGAAACAGGCAGGGCTTGAGCCCCTCCTCGAAAGGGGCTCTTCCTCTTGGACTCCCAATTCTCACACTCCCCTCACTCCACCTTTATCACCTGGTGCCCTGTTTCTTTCAGCTGCACTTGGGAGTTTCTTTTCATTTTGACTTTTTACTATGAATTTTGAATGTATAAAGAAGTAGAAAGATAATTATACCCACATTATTATCACCCAAATTTAACAATTAACATTTTGCCACACTTTTTTTCTTTTTAAAGGATTTGCAAATTATAGACATTATGACATTTCACACTGAAAAATTTCCATAGAAATCACTAAAAAAATTTTCCTACATAACCACAATGCTAAATACAAGTATTTAGCCAGTGTATTATTGAATTATACTGTGTTAGTTTGATAGGGCTGCCATAACAAAATACTGCAGACTGGATGGCTTAAACAACAGAAATTTATTTTTCTCACAGTTCTGGAGGCTGGAAGTTTAAGATTAAGGCGTTGGCAGGCTTGATTTCTTCAAGGAGGCCTCTCTTGGATTGCAGATGATCAACTTCTTGCTGTGGCCTCACAGGGTTGTCCCTTGTCTTTGTGTCTTTCTGCGTCCGAATTTCTTTCTAGAACACTAGCAGATTGAATTAAGACCCACCCTAAAGACTTCATTTTACCCTAATCCCCTCCTTGAAGGCTCTATCTCCAAATATAATCACAACCTGAGATACTAGAGGGTTAGAATTTCAACATATGAACTTTGGGGAGACAAATCTAAGTCTGTAACACACATTTAACAAAACCAAATAGTATACTAACAGAATTTAATACCCAATCCATATTTGCTTTTTACAGTTGTCCCCCAGATTTCTTAGTTCGAACAAAGAGTCAATCAAGGACCCTGAATTGTGCTTGACTGTCATGTTTCCTGAATTTATTTTTATCTAGAATAGTCCCCCCTCCTCTTTTTTCCCATGACATCGTCTCATTGAAGCAATTACTCCACATTTTGCATTTATCTTTTTGCTTTACAAGAGAGGTGGTCTAACTTGCTTATCTATCTGCTGTACTGAGTTTCCTACAAAATAGAAGTTATGTCTAAAGGCCTGAATGATTCAGGTTAAACATTTCAGGCTATAATGTTTCACAGATGATCTTTTACATTTCACCTCGGGTCCCATTATATGACTTAACACGTATGGTTGCTCAATTTAAGTGATGCTTAGATTAGTCACTGGTATAAAGTGCTGACAGCTTGATCACACCCTTGAGAAGCTATATTCTTCTCCTTTGTGACCAACAAGCAATCTGTGGAGGTGCTTTAGCTCTTGGGACACTTACATTGCCATCAAGTTTTACCTAATGGTTTTAAGAATCCTTAACTAAGGCAAATATTTCATTAGAGTTTACAAAATTTATTTTACATTTATTAGTTGGAATTATTTTGTAAAGAAGCACTTTCCTTCATCAACTGAACTGTTTAGTTACCCTTAAATACATTTACAACTGGTAAGACAAGATAAATAATTTTTACCTTTCATTACCAATTTTCAGAACAAGGAGTTGGCAAAATATCAGCTCCAATGGAGACACATGAACTTTGTTTTGTCTGTAGTTTTTATTTATTGAGTACCATTTACACTTTCATGGCTTTTATATGTTCATATAGCCATTTTTCTTTTTCACAGTCTAATTGGCCCAACTCTTACCAGTTGTGTTCCCTTCAAATTGGTCTGTCTTTTAAACATAATCCCATTTATCTTGGAAAGCTTCCTTATTTCCTGCAAGAATGAGATGTCCCAGGCTTGCTTTGTATATCCTTTGTCCCAAATCTGGAGTGAGTCATTTCTCTGAGAAGCCCTGATTTCTCAAATGCAGAATGGTGTTTAGAAACCATAATCTGGCTCTAGGGATACTCATTGTTACTAGAACATTGTTGTTGTTGTTGTTTTCACCTTTTTCAAAAGTAGAATTAGACAATATAGTCATACATTGGAGAGATTGTGAGTTTGGTTCCAGACCACTGCAATAAAGTGAATATCACAATAAAGTCAGTCACACAACTTTTTTTTGGTTTTCCAGTGCATATAAAAGTTATGTTGACACTACATTGTAGTCTATTAAGTGTGCAATAGCAGTATGTCTAAAAAGCAATGAACATACCTTACTTAAAAATACTTTATTGCTGGCTGGGCTTGGTGGATCAGCCTGTAATTCCATAATTTTGGGAGGCTGAGGTGAGTGGATTGCCTGAGTCTGTGGGTTCAAGAACAGCCTGGCAACTTGGCGAGACCTCAACTCTACAATAAATTAAAAAAATTAGCTGGGCGTGGTAGTGTGCACCTGTAACTCTGGCTACTTGGAAAGCTGAGATGGAAGGATAGCCAGAGCCCAGCAGGTCAATGCTGGGATGGCCCTAAGCATGCCACTGCACTCCAGTCTGGGTGACAGAGTGAGACTCCAACTCAAGAAAAAAACAACTTTATTGTTTAAAAAATGCTAATAGTCATCTAAGCCTTCAGCCAACAGTAATCTTTTTGCTGGTAGAGGGTCTTGACTCGATGTTGATGACTGCTGCCTGATCAGGGTGGTGGTTGCTAAAGGCTGGGATGGCTTTAGTAATTTCTTAAAATACGACAACAAAGAAGATAGCTATATCAATTGACCCTTTTTTTTAACTTTTATGGGGTACAATTCAGGGTTAAGTATACAAATGTTTATTATTCAGATACCCTTGTTGATAAGGTGTGCCCCCCACCCCAAGCAGACTCCCACTACTGACAATCCTGCTCCCCCCCCCAACAGTTTCCTGCTACTGCCAATCCTTTTCTTATAGTATTATGATAATTATGCGAGGTCCACTTATGAGTGAGAACATGTGATACTCAGTTCTTTGTTTCTGTAAAAGATCACTCAGTATTATAGACTCTAAGTCCATCCAGTTTGCTGTGAAGTTCATGATTTTGTTCTTCTTTATGACTGCATAATATTCCATTGTATATATGCACCACATTTTAAAAAATCCAGTCCTCTTTTGATGGGCAACATGACTGGTTCCATGTTCTTGCTACTGTGAACAATGCTTCGATAAACATACGTGTGCAGGTATCTTTATTATAGAGTGATTTGAATTCTTCTGGGTATATTCCCAGTAGGGGGATTGCAGGATCATATGGAAGGTCGATTTTTAGATCTTTTAGGCATCACCACACTGTTTTCCACAGAGGCTGTACTAGTTTACACTGCCACCAACAGTATAGAAGTGTTCTGTTTTCACCACATCCTCTCCAGCATCTGTTTTTTTTTTTTAGTTATTGATGATGGCCATCCTGACAGGAGTTCGGCGGTATAGTTTTAATTTGCATTTCTTTGATGACTAGTGAAGCTGAGCATTTTTTCATGTATCCGTTGGCTGCTTGTATGTCTTCTTTTGAGAAGTGTCTATTCATATCTTTTGCCCACTTAGTAATGGGCTGTTTGTTTTTTTCTTTTCAGCATGTTTGAGTTCCTTATAGATCCTAGATGTTAGGTCTTTGTCAGACATACAGTTGGCAAATATTTTTTCCCAGTCTGTGGGATATCTCCCTGCTCTCTGAATTTTTTTTTGCTTTGCAGAAGCTTATCAGTTCGATGAGGTCTCACTTGTCTATCTTATCTCTTATGGCATGGGCACTAGGGGTTTTGATCAGTAATTGGTTGCCAGTTCCAGTTTCCATAAAGGTGTCTCCTGCATTTAAGGTTCCTATAGTTTGAGGTTTTACATTTAGGTCTTTGATCCATTTAGAGTTGATTTTTGTGTATGTTGACAGGTAGGGATCTTGTTTTAATCTT
>CAUYQG010026841.1:0-10810 GCA_963574415.1 Tarsius wallacei
TTTTGACATTAATCTTGGCAATGATTATATGAACATGACACCAAAAACTCAGATAACAAAAAACAAATGAAACTATGTCAAACTAAAAAACTACATCATGTTCAGCAAAGGAGACAATCAACAGAATAAAAAGCCAACCTACGGAATGGAAGAAAGTATTAGTAAAAAATGTGTCCAATAAAAGGTGAATATCCAAAATGGATATGGAACTCATACCACTCAATATATAAAAGCAAATACTCAGATTAAAAATGAACAAAGTATCTGAATACACATTTCTCCAAAAAAGGTAGATAAATGGCAACCAGTTACATGAACATCACTGATCATCCAGATAATGTAAGTCAAAACCACAATGAGCTATCACTTCACCCTGTTAGGATGGTTATTTTTATTTTTTTAGAGTTGGAGTCTCACTCCGTTGCCCAGACTGGAGTACAGTGGCCGCTCCCGGCCACTGTAGCCTCGAACTGCTGGGCTCCGGCAATCCTTCCGCCTCAGCCTTCCAAGTAGCTGGAACTACAGGCGTACACTACCACACCCAGCTAATTTTTGATTTATTGTAGAGATGAGGTCTGGCCAAGTTGCCCAGGCAGGTCACGAACCCACGGGCTCAGGCAATCCACTCACCTCAGCCTCCCAAAGTGCTGGGATTACAGGCTGAGCCACCGAGCCCAGCCAGGATGGTTATTTTAAAGTAATAAATGAGAAAATCTTCCAAGGATGTGGTAAAACATCGTTGGCAGGAATGTAAATTGGTAAAACCACTGTAGAAAACAGTATGCAGGTTTCTCAAACTATTAAGATGAAAACTACGATATTATGTCCAAAGGAAATGAACTTAGAATCTCAAAGAGATATCTACACTCCCATGTTCACTGCCTCATTATTGGCAGTAAATAAGACAAGGGAGCAATTTAAGTGTTTATCAATGGATGAATGGATAAAGAGAATGTTGTATATGCTTTTGGTGGAATGTTATTTAGCCTTAAAACAAAAAGGAGGTTGGGCACAGTGGCTCAAGCCTGTAATCCCAGGACTTTGGGGGTCCGAGGTGAGAGGATTGTCTGAACCCACAGTATGAGAACAGCCTGGGCAACTTGGCCAGACCTCATCTCTACAATAAATCAAAAAATTAGCTGGGTGTGGTAGCACGCACCAGTAGTGCCAGCTACTTGGAAGGCTGAGGCAGAAGGATCAAAGGAGCCCAGGGTGACTGTGAGTGTGCGTGCCACTGCACTCCAGCCTGGGCGACGGAGTGAGACTCCAACTCAAAAAACATAAAAATAAACACAAACGGAAATCCTGCCATTTGTGACAAAATGAATGAACCTAGAGGACATTATGCTAGGTGAAAAAAGTCAGATACAGAAGAACAATTAGTGCATGATACCACTTAAAAAGGGAAACTAAAATCGTCAAACTCATAGAAGCAGAGAGTGAAATGGTTTTCAGGAGCTGGAGGGAGGGGAAAACAAGTAGGTATCAGTCAGTCAGTACAAATTTCAGTTATATAAGAAAAATAAGTCCCAGATTTCTAGTTTACAGCATGCTGTTTATAGTTAATACTATTATATTTTATACTTAAAAGTATAATAGGGAGATAAGTCTTCTTACCAGAAAGAAAGAATAATAATAAGTCAGAAGGCAGGAGAAAACTTTTGGAGGTTATTGATAGGTTTATGGCACAGATTGTGGTAATGGTTTCACAGGCATATACCTATCTCCAAGTCTACCCCCAAGCTGTATATATTAAATATGTGCTTATTTTTTTTTTTAGTTGGTGTCTCACTCCATCACCCAGGTTGGAGTGCAGTGGCACGCTCACGGCCACCCCAGCATCAATCTGCTGGACTCCAGGGATCCTTCTGCCTCAGTCTTCCAAGTAGCCAGAACTACAGGCAGGTGCCACCATGCCTGGTTAATTTTTTTTTTTTAATTATAGAGATGATGTCTCACCATATCGCCCAGGCCGATCTTGAACTACGGCTCAGGCAATCCTCTTGCCTCAGCCTCCCAAAGTGCTGGAATTACAGGCTTGAGCCACCGTTCTCAGTCTGTACAATTCTTTGCATGTCAATCATACCACAATAGATTAGAAAATCTATTACAGTTTTCATAAGACATTAATATGTTTATAGAATCCTAAGAAATCCACATGAAAACTATTAGAAGAAATAACTAATAAATGAATTCAGTAAGGTTTCAGGATGCATGATCAATGTATAAAAATCAGATGCACTTCCATACTTTAGCAATTATCTATCTGAATATAAAACTAAGCAAACGATACCACTTATAGTAGCATTAAAAAGAATAAAATTCCAATAAATAACAAACATTTCAGATTTGTACATTGTAAACTATGAAATACTGTTGAAAATAATTAAATAAAATAAATGACTGGAGAGGCAACCCAGGTTCATTGAATCAAAGAGTTCATATGAATTAACATAGCAATACTATTCATACTGATTTACAGATTCACTGAGATCCCTGTAAAAATGCCAACTAGTTTTTGCAGTAACTGTCAATTCTATGCTAAAATTCAAATGGATCCAGAATAGACCAAAAACGTTGAAAAGGAACAAGAAATTAAGATGACTTAGTGTTTCTGATTGTAAAACTTACTATAAAAGCTACAATGATCAACACAACGTTGTACTGGCATTAGTATAGATATATCAATTAATGCAATAAAATTGAGAGTCCTGTAGTACACATTTAAGTTTATGGTCAATTAAGTTGTGACAAAGAATGCCAGGACAATTCAATGGGAAAATAAAAGTCAGTTCAAATATAAAATAGTTCTGGCACAAATGGATATCTACATTCAAAAAACAAAATAAAAGAAAACAAGACATTTGAACACCTATTTTGAACCATACTTCAAATTGATTAAAAAAAACACAAGAAAAAATTATCAATAGCCTTACGTATTAGGGAAATAAAAATAAAAACCACAATGTGCTATCACTTCACACACTCCAAAATGGCTTTAAAAAAAAGATAGGAGAATAACTAGTATTGGCAGAATATATAGGAATTGGAACTCTCATACATTTCTGGTGAACATTTAAAGTGGTAAAGCCAATTTGAAAACATTTTGTTAGTTTCCAAAAATGTGAAATATAGTTACATAATCCAGCAGTTGTATTCTTGGGGATGTACCTAAAAGAAATGAAAGAAAGGGGATAAACCCTTTAGGTCCCCTTCCAATGTGGGAGCTTTTCTGTCCTCTCAATAAATCCTGCTTTCTCACACACTCAAAAAGAAATGTATCCACACAAAAACTTGTACATAAATGTTCATAGTAGAATGATTAGTAGTAGCCTGAAGTGGAAACAATCTAATGTATGCTAACTGAAGAAAGAATAAAAAGGTCCATATTCATATGTTGGGATATTATTCATCAATAAAATGAGAATAAAGAACTGATGCATGTTACAACACGAATGGCCATTTAAAACATTATGCTAAGTAAAAGAAGCCAGTAAAAAAAAGAACAAATATTGTATGACTCCATTTATGTTTAAAAAAACTCAGGAAAAGCAAATTAAAAATAAGATAAGAAACCCTTACACTAGAATGGCTACATTTAGAAAGACTGATAGAACCAAATATTGGAAAACATGAGGCATAAGCAATCTCTTATCCATTGCTGGTGATGTGGAAGTTGCTTTAGCAATTGCATATAATGGTAAAATACACCTAACACATGGTATAGCTTAACTCCTTAGTATTCATTCAAAATAAATTGCTGAACCCAGCTAGCTAGTCATCATACTTAAAAAACCCTTGACAATCAGAGTAACTTATGTTAGCCTCAAACAGCTCCAGTGGCTGAGGTAAACTGTATCCTGGTCTTCTGGCTCGTCAAGCTGGGCCTACAGAAGCTTCAGGAGTGCACAGAGACTTATTTGAAATGGTGTCCAGGGGAGTTTGTTTAGGTGTTCTATTTTTTCCCATATTGTATTCAGGCGCTTGACTTGTTAATACAAACATAATAATTTTCTTTTGAAATAAAACATAATAATTTTCTTTTGAAACCATCTTTATTCATTGGTTTGATAAATTGTGAGGCAGGGCTTTGCAATTCAGTAAAAATGGTGGAAATAAAGATTTATGCATGTTGTAGTTCTAGAACTATCTAGCAAGAGAATGGGAAGTGAGGGAGCAGAGAGAGCCCTGTTGATGGCAACACTAATTCTCTAAAATTCTCTTTTTATGGCTTGTAAGCCATGACTCAAATAAAGAAAATAATTTTTTGCTTTTATTAGTAGTAATTGTTCTGTATATGCGTTTCCCTTATAAACTTCTTAATATTGAAGAATTGTCAATTACCAAAAATCATATTTTAATATTATTATATTAATTCATCAATTTCACTTTTTAAAAATAATGACCATATTTCATAGATAATAAGTTCAAGAAAAAATTTAAATATTATATAAACCTCCTTAAATTATATGCAAATTTTAGAACACAGGTTAGTATAGTCGTTCTTGGTATCTATAGGGGGATCAGTTGCAGGACCTTCCCATGGATACTGAAGTCTGCAGATGTTCAGGTCTTTTTGGCATAGTATTTTCATACAAATGATACATATCTTCCTGTATACATTAAATCATCTTTAGATTACTTATAATGCCTAATGCAATATAAATATTATATAAATTGTTGTTACATTGTATTTTTATTTGCTTTTTGTTAGTTCTGTTGTTCTGTTTTTTCTTTAGAATATTTTTGATCCAAGATTGGTTGAATTTTCAGGTTGTTTCTAAGAATATAAAGGGATGATTGTATCAAAATAGCATGAAAAACACTTGTATTTGATATTATTTGCTCAAACAGACAAGAAATATTGGCCTAGGGTTATGAATGTATACCAACAGCTAAGTGGACCCAGTAAATTTTTAAAGTAAATGAGTAACTAGAGTCGATCATGTTTTCTGAAACCAGCATGTTTTTTTGTCCTTGTAGCAAAGAAACTCTGTTGCTCAGTACAGTTGAAAATGCTGGCAGCAGATATAGCAGCTTTAGTCCTTGCCACCCACAATAATCTGAATGTTGAAATTTTGTCCTCTGAGATGTCATCCAAACCAATGATCTTCCTGGAGATGATGAAACAGACATATTTGGCTAAATAACTCCAGGACAAAAATTTCTAGGTAAAGGAGAACATCCAAGGTGAAATCCACCAGTGCTAATTCCATTTACCTGTGCTCTGGAATAACTGATATCCACCAAATAGTGCTGCAGAAAAGACTGTGAAACACAGTAATTGAACACTTGTTGACATCCAAATATAAAGACATTGAGCTCTATACCCTAGAACAGAGAAAGTTGGAATTTACAAAGAGGAACACAGGAATGTGGGGTTTCAGCAGCAGAAGAACAACAATATGAAAAAACAGGAGTCATTGCCCACTCAACCTAGATGGGGCTCAGGTTGTGAATTTGATTTCGAGTGCTGGCAGGTAATAGTGAGATTGGATTTAGATTGATCAGGGCTCAGAGGAGCTTCCTTTCCTAGTACTCATCACCTAATCTAGCACAAAATTAATCTGGCTGGAGAGACTTGAAAGAGGCTTGAGGAATCCTTACTGGATTACTGGGAATTCTGAGGATTTGGGGTTTGTACAGAAGTAACTCTGGCAACACTAGGTTGACTGGGAAAAAAATAAAGTTGAATTGCCTTGGATCCACAGATTCTGAGACCTGGAAGAGCATGGAATTTTAAATGGTGCAGGAAACACACTTTATACCCCTCAGCTTGAACTACCCTTCCAAGAGACTCATTTCCAAAAGCTGAACAGAGATCACTAAAATGTTTTTCCATATATTACCAAAGTATGTAACTATAAAATCGTTATCTTTGATTTATATCACCTTCTAAAGAGGAAAGGTCAAAAAATTTATAAAGTTTAAGTAACTAGAGGTATAGTTAGAGAAGTTGGTGGAGTATACTTATAATCTCAAATCTCTTAAAGACTTTCATAAGGAAAACAGAGAAGACTTACTCTTTGTGTTTCCAGAATTATAGTTGGAAAAAATATGTAGAAATAATTTGATAACCAAAAGGAATTAATTTTCTATAGTCACTATGGAACTGGCTGTCTCATGACTAAATGATCTTTAACATGAAGGTGTCCAAGCACAAAGTTGAAGACAAATACTGGAAATAATAGCATAAGAATTAGAATATAAGATTTGAAGCCAACATATCTGTTGTCCAGTCTAGGAGAGCTTGGAGCCCAATCTTCAAAGTTCTCAAAGATAAACAATTTCAACCAAGAATTACCTACCAAGATAAGCTAAGTTTCATCAGTGATGGAGAATTAAAATCCTTCCCAGACGTTCAATCCCTAAGAGTTTAAGCTGCCTCCAGACCAGTTCTACAAGAAACACTTAAAATAATAAACACAGAAGAAAGGAAAAAAAGAATGACAAAACCTTTCACAAGAATGCAGGAAAAAGATTGAGAACACACATAAATCAACCCCAAAATCAAAAGAAGGATAACAAACAAATAAACAAACAGTAGCAATAATTAACTCTATAAGAACCTCATGACAGGGATAAACTCTCATGTCCCAATAATTAGCCTGAATGTGAATGGACTAAATGCACCACTGAAAAGACATAGAATGGCAAATTGGGTAAAATATCATGTTGGATATTTGGATAAAATATATTGTCTCCAAGAGACTCATCTCACCAGAAAGGATACTCAGAGACTCAAAGTCAGAGGATGGAAAACAAAATTTCAGGTAAATGGAACACTAAAGAAAGCAGGAGTTGTGATCTTAATATCAGACAAAATACCATTTAAGCTATCAAAAAATTTAAAAGACACAGAAGGACACTCATAATAATAAAACGTTCAATCCATCAACAAGAAATATCCATCCGAAACATATATGCACTCAACATAAGAGCATCAACTATCATAAAGCAGCTCCTAGGTTAAATTAAAAAAAATATTGACTCTAACACTATCATAACTTGGGACCTAAACACCCCACTAACAACCCTAGACAGATCATCAAAACAAAAAGTCAACAAGGACATCTAGAAATTCAGTGTGACACTTGACCAAATGGACTTAATGGATAACTACAGAACATTCCACCCAACAATCACAGAATATACATTCTGTCCATTACCACATGGAATGTACTCTAAAGTGAAACACATCCTTAGCCATAAATCAAGTATAAACCAATTTCATAAGATTGAAATACTGCCATGAACCTTCTCAGACCACAGTGGAATAAAAATAAATATCAACACCAACAAAGTTCCCCTCAAACCCACAAAGACGTGGTTACTAAACACCCTGATGTTAAACAACTCCTGGGTCAACTCAAAAATTAAAACACAGATTAAAAGATACCTGGAGACAAATGAAAATGAAGAAACATCTTACCAAATTATCTGGAATGCCATGAAAGCAGTCCTGAGAGGGGAATTCATTCAATAAGGATATCTGGAACTTCAGTGTGACACTAACTTTTATGAAGCTAACATCATATAGATACCCAAACCAGCAAAGAAGGAGAACTACAGGCCAATATCCTTGATGAACATAGCTGCTAAAATTCTCAACAATATTCTAGCAAACCAGATCTAACATCTTAAAAATCATCCACCATGACCAAGTAGGCTTCATCCCTGGAATGCAGGGCTGGTTCAACATCCACATGACCATAAACATAATTACATACATCAACAGATGTAAAGACAAATAACACATGACTATATCATTAGATGCAAAAAAAGCTTTTAATAAAATCCAGCAACCATTCTTTATAAAAACCCTGAGCATCTAGGCATATATGTAACATACCTCAAAATAGTAAGAGCCATCTATGAGAAACCCAAAGCAAACATACTGCTAAACAGACAGAAATTGGTACTATTTCCCCCAAAAACCAGAACAAGACAAGGATGCCCACTCTCACCTATGTTGTTCAATAGAGTATTGGAACTCTTAGCTAGAGCAATCATACAAGAGAAGGAGATCAGCGGTAGCCAAATAGGAAAGAGGAAGTCAAGCTATCCCTTTTTGGAGGTGACATGATTCTATATCTTGAAAACCCAAGAGAATCTGTCAAAAACCTCCTTGCACTAATAAAAGACTTTGGCAAAGTCTCAGGGTATACAGTAAATGTGCAAAAGTCAGTCACATTCCTATACACCAACAATAAACAAACAGAATCCCAAATAAAAAACACAATACCATTCACAATAGCCACAAAAAAACAAAATACCTTGGCATCTTTCTAACCAGAGAAGTCAAAGACCTTTGCAATGAAAACTACAGATACAAACAAATGGAAAAATATTCCATGCCCATGGATAGGAAGAATCAGCATTGTAACATTTTTAAGATGTCCATCCTATCAAAGGCAATCTACAGATTTAATGCAATACCCATTAAAGTACCAGCAGCATTTTTCTCAGACTTGGAAATGACAATACAGGAATTCATATGGAAACATAAATGACCATGAAAAGCCAAAACAATCCTCAACAACAACAAAAAAACAAAATGAGAGGCTTCATGCTCCCAGACTTTAAGCTTTATTATAAAGCTGTAATAATCAAAACAGCCTGGTATTGGTACAAGAACAGTTATATAGACCAATGGAACAGGATAGAGATTCCAGAAACAAAACATCAATTTCTCAACCAACTCATCTTCAACAAAGCCTCCACCATCAACTACTAGGAAGAGGAGAACCTATTTAGTAAATGGTGCTGGGAAAACTGGCTGACATGCAGAAGATTAAAACAAGACCCCTATCTATCCTCATACACAAAAATCAACTCTAAATGGATTAAATACCTAAACATAAAACCTCAAACTATACGAACCTTAGAAAATGCAGGAGACACCCTTATGGAATTCGGAACTGGCAACCAACTCCTGATCAAACTACAAGTACCCAGACCATAAGACATAAGATAGACAAGTGGGACCTTATCAAACTGACAAGCTTATGCAAAGCCAAAGAAATCACTGAGAGAGCAGGGAGACAGCCCACAGACTAGGAAAAAAATATTTGCCAACCGTATGCCTAACAAAGGCCTAACATCTAAGATCTATAAGAAACTCAAACGGGCTGAAAAGAAAAAAACCCAAACAGCTGTATTACAAAGTGGACAAAAGATATGAAAAGACACTTCTCAAAAGAAGACATATGAGCAGCTAAAAGATACATGAAAAAATGCTCAACCTCACTAGTCATCAAAGAAATGCAAATTAAAACCACACTGAGTTACACCTAGCTCCAGTCAGGATGGCCATCATCAATAACCCAAAAAACAACAGATACTGGAGAGGATGCGACAAAAGGGGAACACTTTCTACACTGTTGGTGGGAGTGTAAACTAGTACAGCCTCTGTGGAAAACAGTGTGGCAATTCCTAAAATATCTAAAAATTGACCTTCTGTATGACTCTGCAATGTCCCTACGGGGAATATACCCAGAGGAGCTCAAATCACTTTTTGAAAATGATACCTGCACACGCATGTTTATTGCAGCATTATTTACAATAGGAAAAAATGCAACCAATCACGCCGCCCATCAAAAGAGGACTGAATTTTTAAAAATGTGGTACATATACACGATCGAATATTATGCAGCCATAAAGGAGGACAAAATTATGAACTTCACAGCAACTTGAATGGACTTAGAGGCTATAATATTGAGTGATCTAACACAGAAACAAAGAACCGAGTATCACATGTTCTCACTCATAAGCGGTCCTTGAACAACTATTGTAATACTATAAGAAAGGGATTGGCAGCAGTGGGAAACCGCCAGGGAAGGGGCAGGATTGGGATTGGCAATTGTGGGAAACTGCCAGGGTGGGGGGGCACACCTCATCATCAAGAATACCTGCATAATGAACATTTATATATCTAATACTGAATTGTACCCCACATATTTAAAATTAAATGTTAAAAAAGATTCATAGGGTATATCATCTGCTTGTTTTCTGCGACAGCTTGCCTACAGAGTTCTATTTAGACTAAAAAATAATTTAACAAAAGCTATTTAAAACTATCATTGGTAAATAATGAGGTACAAGTGATAAAACATTGAAATTAACAGTTTCTGAATAAGATTAAGTATTATTAATGGACTACTCATTTGGAAGTTCAAATCCAATTTATGTGAAGTTTGATTCGGTATGTTATTTAGCTTTGATATAAGAACATAGTGACTCACTACATTTTCATGTTAATCCAGCATTGGTTTACCCTTCAAACAATGAAAAATGCCAGATATTTTATCATGTATATATCTATTAGGATGCTTTTTATGGCAATTTTTAAAAAAACCTAACTTGAGGCCGGGCTCGGCGGCTCAGCCTGTAATCCCGCTCCTTGGGAGGCTGAGGTGAGTGGATTGCCTGAGCCCGCGGGTTCGAGACCCACCTGGGCAACTTGGCGAGACCTCATCTCTGCAATAAATCAAAAAATCAGCCGGGTATGGTAGTGCGCGCCTGTAGTTCCAGCTACTCGGAAGGCTGAGGCGGAAGGATCGCCGAAGCCCAGCAGGTCGAGGCTGCGGTGGCGGGGAGCGGCCACTGCACTCCAGTCTGGGCAACAGAGTGAGACTCCAACTCAAAAAAAAAAAAAAACCTGTCTTGAACTGGCTTCTATTAAAGAATGTACTGCCTCACCAACCCAGAAGACAGGTTTTTTTTTTTTTTTGAGTTGGAGTCTCACTCTGTTGCCCAGACTGGAGTGCAGTGGCCGCTCCCCGCCACCGCAGCCTCGACCTGCTGGGCT
>CAUYQG010026842.1:0-19059 GCA_963574415.1 Tarsius wallacei
CTATAAAAGAGGTATCTATAAAATGATGACATTGATTTTCCTGTGTGTCTTGCATATCAGCTCCGTGACAGTTTTTTTTTTTTTTTTTTGAGTTGGAGTCTCACTCTTTCCCAGACTGGAGTGCAGTGGCCGCTCCCGGCCCCTGCAGCCTCGACCGGCTGGGCTCAGGCGATCTTTCCGCCTCAGCCTTCCAAGTAGCTGGAACTACAGGCACGCACTACCATGCCTGGATAATTTTTTTTTTTTTTTTTGAGTTGGAGTCTCACTCTGTCGTCCAGACTGGAGTGCAGTTACTGTTCCTGGCCACCGCAGCCTCGACCTACTGGGCTTCAGTGATCCTTCCGCCTCAGCCTTCCGAGTAGCCGGAATTACAGGCATGCGCTACCACGCCTGGTTAATTTTTTGATTTTTATTATAGAGATGAGGTCTCGCCAAGTTGCCCAGGTGGGTCTCGAACCCGCGGGCTCAGGCAATCCACTCATCTCAGCCTCCCCAATCGAGGGGTTACAGGCTGAGCCACCAAGCCTGGTTTACCGTGGCAGTTTTAATTGGGGATTTTCAGCGAAGTTTTCAGCAGTGGCCCTGAACTGAGATTAGGAGAGTTGGTACAGACCACAGAGGTTGCTTTTCCAACACAGTATATGAAAGTGGTCTGTTGTTTGGAATGACAGCAATAATATCAGGTCCCCAGCTAAGCCACAGAAGCCTACTTAAACCACAATGTGCATTTAAGTGGATTAGTGTAGGCCCAAACCCTCTAACCACCATGAGTCAACCTGAGGTATGGGAATGGTGTTACTTCAGTTTTGTGAATAGGAACAATTCCTGCACTGCTTCTCCCTTGCTGGTCAGGATTGAGATTATGAGTATTAACCATGTGCCAGGTGCTGTGTCAACTACTTCACTTGCATTGTTTCATTGCATTCTTCTGTCTCCTCCAGGAGGTAGGCACTGTTGTTATCTCCTTTCAGGCAGTTTGCCCAGTGGTAATGTAGTAGAAGAGCCAAGGCGGAATCCAGGTCCGCCTGCCCCACTGGATGACACTGCTGCCCACTTCTCTCACTTGGCAGGCAGAGACCCTGGGTCTCCCTGTGCTCCCTGCTCTGAGTTCAAGATTCTGGTGAGCCTAGGATGGGGAAGCCAGACAGCTCTTTGGCATAAGACCTTCTTAGAGGGTTTGGGCCTACACTAATCCCACTTAACAGATAGGCCTTGCCTGCTATCTTTCCACTGCCACCACCATCTACTGCCTCCAACCAGGGCTTCTGTCATCCCCCAAGGAGGGTGGAACAGAATGGCTGCTTAGTCATGCATCCGCCCTCTTGTCGGAAGGCTAGCATTAAGTCCCTTAGGCTTTCTAAGAGTTTGTTTGTTGTTTTTTAAACCTAGACCCAGTAATGTAAAGAATAGGCATGCCGGTAACAGGCCTTTAGTTAACACCAAGGATTTAAAAAGTCATCTGTAGTCCGGGAAATTGTGGTTTTCTTGGGCATTTCAGCGCAGGATCTGAGTGGAAGTTGTGAGGAAGAGCTGGGTTAGATGGAACCTGAGTGCTCAGAGTAACTTTGCCTACTTCCTCCTTGCTTGGAGGGGAAAAGGAGAGGCCTCGTCATATGTGCTACCTGTGCTGGTGGATGGACTGGTCCAGTGAGCAACCCAGGGGCACGCTGAGGGAGTTCACTTCCATATGGTACTTAGCCTCTACTGTGTGCCCTGTGCTGCTGAGTTCAGGGGGTACAAAAATGACTAAAACACGGTCCCTGCTCTCAGGGCTTACCTCTAATAGAGAGTACAGGGACAAAAGGATAATTTCCATTTCAGTAGGGTTAAGATGAAGGTGAACACAGAGGAGGGGCTACTAGACTCCGTGCTGAGGTGACTTTTGAGCTGAGTCTCAATGGACAAGTAAGGGACCTGGAGGAAAGTTGTGTCAGGCTGGGGGAAGTGGCATCAGCAAAACCATGAAAGTGTGAAATGCAGGTGTGGCATATTAGTGGAAACCATGAGAAGTTTGGTCCAAGTTGCCAAATCTGAAGCACCTAAGAGAGTTCCTGACATACAGTAGACTCTTCAATGCCAGCTCAGTAAATGGAGTATAGCAGCGATCCCCAACCTTTTTGGCATCAGGGACCAGTTTCGTTGAAGACAATTTTTCCACGAACTGGTGGGGGAGAGAGGATGCGCAATCAGACCTCACTGCTAATGTTACCCTGTATTTGCAGCTGCTCATGAGGAACATGCAACCTAGATCCCTCACACACACCGTTCGCAATAGGGTTCACCCTCCTATGAGAATCTAATGCTGCTGCTGATCTGACAGAAGGCAGAGGCCTCCTCACCTGCTGTGTGGCCCGGTACCCAACAGGTCATGACCGGGGGTTGGGGACCCCTGGAGTATAGGGTATAAGGTTAGTACAAGATAAGTCTGGGGCCGGGCTCAGTGGCTCAACCTGTAATCCCAGCACTTTAGGAGGCCAAGGTAAGTGGATTGCATGAGCCCACGGGTTCGAGACCAGCCTGGGCAACTTGGTGAGATCTCGTCTCTACAATAAATCAAAAATTAGCTGGGCATGGTAGCGTGTGCCTGTAGTTCTGGCTATGTGGAAGGATTGCCGGAGCCCAACAGGTTGACACTAGGGTGGCCTTGAGTGTGCCACTGCACTCCAGCCTGGGCAACAGAGTGAGACTCCAACTCAAAAAAAAAAGGTAAGTCTGAAGTCATTCGTTGATATACACCTGGAAGTTGTTTTTGTTTTGTTTTTTTTTGTTTTTGAGTTGGAGTCCCATTCTGTTTCCCAGGCTGGAGTGCAGTGGCATGCTTACGGCCACTGCAGCCTTGACCTGCTGGGCTTAGGTTCTCCTTCCACCTTAGCCTCCCAAGTAGCTGGAACTACAGGCATGCACCACCACACCCAGCTAACATCTGGAAGTTGTTATATTGTTACTATATGTCAGCCATATATGCTGAATACTTTATTAATTTAGTTAATCCTTATAAGAGTCCTATGAGGTAGGTATTATTGTCTCTCTCTCTCTCTCTCTCTTTTTTTTTTTTGTGAAAAGTAGGGTCCAAAGAGGTTAAAAGAGGTTAAGTAATTTATCCAAGGTCACGGAGCTAGTAAATGATAGAACTGGGATTTGAAACTGGTTCTAGGTCTTATCTTGTATGTGTGTGTGTGTGTCAAGGTCTCACTCTGTTACCTAGGTTGGAGTACAGTGGCATGAACACGGGTCATGCCAGCCTCAAACTCCTGGGTTCAAGGGATCCTTCTGCCTCAGTAGCTTTGGGCTACAGGCATGTGCCACCATGCCTGGCTGCTTTTTTATTTTTTATTTATTTTTAATTTTTTGAGTAGGAGTCTCACTCTGTCACCCAGGCTGGAGTACAGTGGCACAATCATGGCCACCCCAGCCTCGACCTGCTGGGCTCAGGTGATCCTTTCACCTCAGCCTTTCAAGTAGCTGGAACTGCAGGTATGCACAACTGCATCCAGCTAATTTGTTGATTTATTGTAGAGATGAGGTCTCGTCAAGTTGCCTAGGCTGTTCTCAAACCCCTGGGCTCAAGTAATTCTCTTGCCTCCGCCTCCCAAAGTGCAGGGATTACAGGCATGAGCCACTGCACCTAGCTGTCCTGTCTTCTTGACCACTGCCGTATTTGGCCTTTCTGAAGGCCATGAGAATGATGACATGGTCAAGTCTGCTTTTAAAATAGAACACATTGACTGACATGCAGAGGGTGGATTTGAGGGAGAAAGAGACCCAAGGACCTGCCAGGGTGGTGTAAGTCAGATGCTTGCCTTAGGGCTATTAGGGCATGGCTGCTCAGAAAGCCACCTCTTAGAAGGACCACAGTATCAATGCATGCCTATGGTTCCTCCAATGTTATTGTCACCTTATCTCACCTTCAAGAGAATTCTAGGTTTGGGCAGATGACCCAGTGGTACCATCTAGTAAGACAGATTGAAGGGTCCTAATGGAAAGGGCAGCGCTGAGGAATCTAGTTGTACACAGGCATGAATAGGAAAAAGAGAAGAAATAAAGTGTGCTCAAAGGACTCCAAACTCCATATCTGTCTGATCTCTCAGGCCTCTTCTTTTTTCTTTTTCTGTTTTTAAGCAGAAGCATCTGTTTTGTTTCTTTTCATTGGACACTAAAATAATAGCTACCTACAATTTTGGTGTGTATTGCGTGCCAGCTCTGTAAACACTTAAATCATCTCATCTAATACCTGAAACCCTGTGTATTCTTAGAGTTGGGGAGGCTGAAGGGTCAGATGGTTGAATAATTTGCTGAAAATCATGCATCTAGAAAGTAGTAGAACTGGTTTGTGTGATTCCAGAGCCCACTTTTTTCCTAGTCTTTGCCTACTTTCCAAAATACCCCACGAAAACACCCACGCAGAGGCACACCTTTGGGACAGTCCTGGTCTCTGTCTGGGGAGTAACTTCCTGTAGTTCCACCTTCATGGGTTGGTTTCTGTGGCTGTGTGTGGTGGTCCAGCCTTGTTTCTACATCATTCCTTAAGTTCCTTTGTGGCTTAACTAAAGCACTGTACCTCCTACCCTCCATCCAGGTGACACTCGGAGGGTTCCTTTTTAAGTTCCAGCTGCAATTATGACTCCTTATAGAAGAGCCCTTTCTGTCAGGCGGGCCTACTAGGTTTGGCATGCACTCCGTGTGCACTTGGCTCTTGGTGGTGTATCGAAGATCTTTGTTTTTAATCATAATATTTCACATTTTTTCTTTCCATGCTGATCAGCATGAGCCAGCTAGGGGTGGTAGCAAGTCTTCCTTTAATTTCCACTGTGATGGATTATTAGTTCACTTAAAATCGTGTTTAATTTGTACATGTGCCCTGAGGCTTTTAAATATCGAGCTCATTTGATTATTGTTGGAAATCAATTTGGGCTCCACAATATGTTCAATAAGTTGGAGTCATGAAGCCCCATGGACACTGTGGTCCCACCAACAGGGGCTGAAGCCCCAAAATTACGATGGTGAGTTCATCCTCAGGCTCTTACTTCCTTAAAAAAAAATACTCCTATTTTTCTTCCTAAGAATCAGCTCAAGGAAGCAGCTTTGTAAATTTTCACTTAAAAGGGAAGAAGACAGTGCAGATGATGCTTTTTCTCTCGCTTAGCCTGCCCTCTTCCTTTCTTAGCCCCACAGGCCTCTCTTGATCCTGCTTCTATTTGCTTTTCACTTATCCCTTCATTCCTTCTAGTTTGTCCTGTGCTAGTTGAACAAGATTCATATTTCAGCAAGCTACCTTTTCCTTTCTTCTCAGGGAGGGTGTCCCTGTTTAGGATGTCTGTGAACTCACATTTTAGAGCAAGAGGAGCAGAGTGACTGTCGTAGCAAAGTCTAATGCCTGTTGTCTAGGCCTTCCAGGGTCTTTCTAGCATCAGACAGCCTGGGCCATTGCTTGCATAGTGGATTTTTGTTTTGTCCTTTTAGATTCAGAGCTATGGTGAGGAATGAATGTGCACCGGTATGTCTGTATGTGACACAGTCCCTTTTAACACAGACTGGAAATGCTTAATCTGCAGAAGGTAGCTTTGATTAAGTTTCAGGATTCAGATTTGAAGCTAAGCATAACCAGAAACCTTGCCTGTTAACTTTTTTTGGGTTTCCTTACAGAAGAGAAGTGAGAGAAGGAATAATTCTACTCTGGGGAAATGCATAATTTAGAAACTGCATGTATAAGAAAACAGTCTCTGTAGCTGCTCTCTAAGCTCACATGGGCAGCCAGGGTCGTTGTTTCCTTTTCTTCCCTCGGTGTTTGTATTAGACGGATGGACCTAGTGTTTTTGTGCTCCCCAGCAGGCAGCTGAGGCTGTGGACTTGGGAAGCATTTGGTCTGGGGGAAGCCTACTGCTCACTTTCCCCTACCTGGGCTGCCTGTCTTTCCTGTTCCTTTCCTCACCACCCCTTCCTTTCCTAGAAGTGCTGTCCTTCCTGAGAATGGAACAGGAGTCTTGGAAAGGTTGAGGGTATTTCAGAAAACACCATGTGTGGTGCTTGGTTGGCTCTTTCTACCTGTAACACATCAACACCCAGCAGCACTGGTCTGCTGTGGGCAATTTTGTCCATTTACCTCCCTGCTACCCAGAGTATGCCCAGGATATGATGAAGGAGCTCTGGATCCAAAGATTTGTGTATCTTATCTCCTATCATGGCTAGGCCTAACTGAGGCAATGCTGAGAGAATTATTTCTCACTTCTGTATCCTACAAGTATTTCTATAATGCTCAACGTAACCTAATTTCACTTTTTTTTTTTTTAATTTGGAGACTCGCTCTGTCGCCCAGGCTGAAGTGCAGTGGCATGCTCACAGTCACCACAGCCTCAACCTACTGTGCTCAGGTGATTCTTCCGCTGGAACTACAGGCTCATGCTACCACACCCAGCTAATTTTTTTTTTTTTTTTTTGAGACAAGATCTCACTGAGTTGCCCAGGCTGGTCTTGAACCTCTGGACTCAGGCAATCCTCGCCTCCGCCTCCAAAAGTGCTGGGATTGCAGGCGTGAGCCACCATGCCCAGCTGATTTCACATCTTTAAAAATAGAGGCGGGAGACGATCAGGGATGACATCACGCCTTTGTCCCTGTAGGTCTGAATCCTTCAACAGACATCTCGCATATAAATGGTTACCTAGCATGTGAATCCTCTTTGGCTCAGAGCTGCAGAAGGGACTGTGTGATAAGGAGTGGTGACCATTGTTGTCCTTCAGCCTAGTCCAGGCAGTGGCATTGGCCACTCAGAAAGGTATAAAGTCGCAGGAGTGTGGTGGCCTCAGTGATTGCTATGGTGAGAAGGATGCCTCAGAGGAAGGCAACTTCCCTTTGGAAGATTTGGTTCTGGTGAGGTTTAGAAGAAAAAGAGGTCTATGATTTGTAGACTTTTTCTAAACACCCATATGGATCCCAGACATAATCCAGCAAGGAAGATCTGCTTTTGTTTGTCTCCCTCCCCCGTCTCTCTAAATAATTTTATCTTCAAAGCGTGACGCAGGTTTAATTAACACTCCCTGCTTTCCTGGGAGGTAGGCAAGTGGAAACACCACCCCCAGTTAGTGAAGCCCAGAGGATAGACAGGTGCTGAAGCCTCAGGTAGGTGAGCCACAGAAGCAGAGTGTCTTAAGACCTGTGGCTTTGCCCTTGGACTTCCTGCTCATTTGGTTGCCCTGGGAGCAACCAAGAGCTGCTATTGTAGGAGAGATGTCTGGTACTGTGGATTGAGTAATGGAAAGTCTGAGGGTTGAGGAGAAATATCTGGTGAAATTTAGTTAGTGAATTTTAGATGCAGGAATCTGATAATACCATTGATTTCATTCATTCAGTTAAAAAAAAAAAAAGTATCAAGCATCTACTTTTGAGTAAAGTATTGTAAGGGGAACTACTTCTCCCAATAGAGCTGGCTAGCCATTAGGGAATCCCACTGATGGGGAGGTTGATCCTTTGTATCCCATGCTGAGTCCCTAAGCAAAGAAGCAAAGGCTTCTTTGTGGGGTTTGCTGCCTCTGTAGATGGTGGCTTCAAATGTTGGACTCTCAGCATCTGGAAATGGATAAGAAATCTGCATGTGACTGTTGGATGTGGTGAACTTCTAGAGGCTGAACTTCTTTCACCTTTACCCACTTACCTTGGCTGGCTTAGGAGTTGGGACCCGTAGGAGTCCTTTCCCTGGAGCTGTAGGTAGCACATCTTCAAGGTTGGCCTTACCTAGGGTGCCTGGGAATGATGTCGTCAGTGTGCTGGGTACCTGTGAAGGATACATGGGTAACTAATGAAAGCACTGAGTTGATACTGAACTTCGCACTCTAGAAAAGCAGCAAGACTGGAGTCTCCAGTGGTTTTTTTTTTTTTTTTTTTTTTTGAGTTGGAGTCTCACTCTGTTGCCCAGACTGGAGTGCAGTGGCCGCTCTCGGCCACCGCAGCCTCGACCTGCTGGGCTCCGGCGATCCTTCTGCCTCAGCCTTCCGAGTAGCTGGAACTACAGGTGCGCGCCACCACGTCTGGCTAATTTTTAAAAAATTTTTATTGTAGAGATGAGGTCTTGCCAAGTTACCCAGGCGGGTCTCGAACCCATGGGCTCAGGCAATCCACTCACCTCGGCCTCCCAAAGCGCAGGATTATAGGCTGAGCCACCAAGCCTGGCCTCCAGTGGTTTCTTTTTCTGGTTTTTTTTTAGTTGAAGTGTCTCACTCTGTCATCCAGGTAGGAGTGCAGTGGTATGCTCACGGCCACCACAGCCTCGACCTGCTGGGCTCAGGCAATCCTTCTGCCTCAGCCTTCCAAATAGCTGGAACTACAGGCACATGCCACCATGCCTGGCTAATTTTTTGATTTATTGTAGAGATGAGGTCTCACCGAGTTGTCCAGGCTGTTCTTAAACCCGTGGGCTCAGGCAGTCCTCTCACAGTGTGGGGATTATAGGCATGAGCCACCGCATCCGGCCTTCCAGTGGTTTCTTATTCATTGTGCATTTTGGGCATAATACAAGAAAAAGAGAAACAGGTCTTTCTGTCCTGTAGGTGTTGCCCTGTCTCTGGGTGGGCAGTTGGATCTACTTGCTTTGTAGAAGGCCCTGCTCCATGGGCTAATGATAGTCCCCTTCTCTTGGTGTTGTAGGCTGCTGAGAATCAGCCCTCGACCTCTGCTTGAGGGTCCTTCCTCTGAAGACATCACCAGTGTGTGGAGCCTGCCCCACACCCACCCCCTGCCAAACCACGGCCTTTACCTGCGTCTTCCGGTGTTTTCCTTGCGACCCATCCTGTGGGAGTGCCTCGTGGGCTGCCCCGGAGTTCACCCCACGCTCAGCGGCGCCAATGGTGAAGATGACAAGATCCAAGACTTTCCAGGCATATTTGCCCTCCTGCCACCGGACCTACAGCTGCATTCACTGCAGAGCTCACTTGGCCAATCATGATGAACTAATTTCCAAGGTACATGTTTCCTGCAGGCCCTCCTTCACTACCCTTGGGGAAGGCACTCACTGCCCCTACGCTTGCAGAGGTTAGCAAGCACTGCCAAAGACACTGGGATGTTTGTCCTCCACCTTTTGTACAGAGGAGGGCTGACCCACATGACTGTCTCATTCAACTGAGAAATAACTCCAAGTGGGAGGAACGGGGTAGCAGTTTAATTTGTTATTCTGGAAATTAGATGTCATCCCTGTTGGAGGCTTTGGGGGCTGGCAGCTTGCAGGCCAGAGAAGGGCGGGGCTGAGGATTGATGGCAGCCTTGTGCTCAGTTTGCTTGGTTTAGGTTGGCAGAGGAACGCTATGAAGAGTGCTGCCTGCTCGGAAAGTGAATTCTAAGACAGCAGGGCAATGTCTTGTAAGAGAGGTTTCTTAGTTGAGATGACAGCGCCCCCAGGAAGGTTGTGAGATGGTAGGATTACTTAGAATGGGTGGCCTTTGGGGAGGACCAAAAGTGGCCTGTGGAAGAGCCGACTCACTGGCCTGTGGGGGCCTTTAGGGCTTTCACATGAGGTACTATGGCGTAACATTTGATCATAAACAAGAAGAAAGACTGGAGCCCTGTTTTTTTCTGAGGAGCTGTAGTAGCTGCTTCCTGAAATTGTGACTGTGGGGTTATTAAATAAATAAACCCAAGTCTCAGTTGTGCAGTCCAGGAACTGAATCCGTCAGGCAGCATTCTTAGGGAAACTGCTTCCCTCCTGGCCCCTGATTCCCAGGGGAGGAGAAAAACAGGTTTTACTAGGCTGCATGACAAAGAGAAAGAGATCATGGGAGATCCTCCCTTAAAAAGCATCTTCATCCAAAACCTGGACTTCATGCCATTAAAAGTAAAAACAAGCCAACCTTTGTGCAGACCCAGATGAAGTTTTTTGTTTTTTTGTTATTTGTTTTGAGTTGGAGTCTCACTCTGTCCCCCAGGCTGAAGTGTCTCAACCTTTTGGGCTCTGGCGATCCTTCCTTCTCAGTCTCCCAAATAGCTGAGACTACATGCGTGCACCACCACGCCCTGACAATCTTTCTGATTTTTTTTTTTCTGTAGAGTTGAGGTCTCCCTCTGTGCCCAGTCTGGTCTTGAACTCCCAGGCTTAAGCAGTCCTCCAACCTCAGCCTCCCAAAGTGCTGGGATTACAGGCATGAGCCACCATGCCTGACTGTTACTTGTTTTTTTAAATCAGTGTTCTTGATCTATTTGCAAGAGCTACTGGAAAAGGTTGTGTTGCTTTCTTTGCCTCTGGTTTGATAGCCCCAGCTAGAGAGCCATAAAGGATCTAGTCAGCCATTCTAGAACAGTCCTGTCCAGCTGACTGGTTTGACACAGGAAGTGAAGAGAACTGCCCGAACAGCCACATCCCTGATAGTGGGAATTCTCAGATCAGGCCTGAGGACTAAACCCCTCGTTCTAGGCCTATTCCAGGATCTAGGTTTACCAGAGAGCTTGCACCCCAGGGCCCTCAGTGTCCTATCATCTGGCTGGACTTGCATTCTGTCCCACTGCCCCTTTTCTATGTGTCTGCTCATTACTCTCCTCTTTGCTGCTTCTGTTGTAGCCATCCTTTTGCTTCCTTCTCTGTCGCCTACCATCTTGTCTCAGATTCCCTTTGAATTTTGGAGAACCTCTTGAGTCTGGAAGTTTGGATGTGGGGAGGCTATGCCTCTGCGAAAAGCAAGGACTCAGTCCCCTGGCACTGGAAGTGGCCTGCAAAGTTGGAGGGGAATCCTGAGTTGTCCTGGCTTTGGAAATCTGCAGAGAAGGTGTTTGCCTGTATCTAATGGGGAAGCCAAGTCATCATTTAATATAAGAAAAAATTGCTATGTAGCATAAGAAATTGTGGTACCAATAAAGTGTATTTTAGCACCCTATATGTACTAAAAATGGCTACTTGACACTATAAATGTTATCTCACTTAACCCTCATAAGAAATCTGTGTGTGTGTGTGTGTGTGTGTTGGAGACTCACTCTGTTGGCCAGGCTAGAGTGCAGTGGCATGCTCATAGCCACTGCAGCCTCGACCTCAGCTTCTACCTCAGCCTTCCAAGTAGCTGGATCTACAGGCACATGCCACCATGCCCAGCTAAATTTTTTTGATTTGTTGTAGAGATGAGGGCTTGCCAAGTTGCCTGGGTTGGTCTCGAACCTGTGATCTCAGGCAGTCCTCTCACCTCGGCCTTCGGAAGTGCTAGGATTATAGGTGTGAACCACTGCACCCGGCCAATAAATCTTTAAGGGAGGTGATGTGTGTCATATTTTATACAGATAGAGAAGCTGACAGTCCAAAAAGTTGTTCAAGCTCTCAAATCAGAGGTTCAGAAAAGAGAGTAATTGCGGGTAGGAGTCTCACTCTGCTTCGCCCAGACTGGAGTGCAGTGGCACGCTCATGGCCACTTCAGCCTTGGCCCTGCTGGGCTCAGGCAGTCCTTCCGCCTCAGTCTTCCAAGTCACTGGAATTACATGCATGCACCACCATACCCAGCTAATTTTTTGATTTATTGTAGTGATGAGGTCTTGCCAAGTTGCCCAGACTGGTCCTGAACCCCTGGGCTCTCGCCTCCCAAAGTGCTGAGATTACAGGCATAAGCCACCACACCCAGCTCAGACTAGCTTTTGAGTTAGGTCTTCTGCCAGTTTCTCACTAAGTTTCAGCTACTCAGAAGTAAGCCACATACCTTGAACATGCAGGTAGGGGTATTTCAGTCCTCTGTGCCTTTGCCAAGAGCATATCTCCTTCTTCACCACCTTCTTCTCTCTCCTGAGCTCTAACATGTCCTTGGATCATTACCTGTCAGCTATGTGTCTCGGTGTCAGAACTTGACCCATGGCTAGAACTCAATAAATGATCAAATAAATAAATGAATGGAGCTTGAGCCTTAAGAAGACAAGTAATGGGCAAAAAAATACTTTGTTGGCCTCCTGTCCTCCTTCCTGTCCCTTTTGGGGCAGAAAGGCTCATTCACAAGTCCAGGCCAAAGTCAGCACAGGCTTCAGTTTCATTGGCTCCAGCCGGTACACAGATGGGGTGCATTAGAGCTTGATGATTTAAAGAGTTGGGTGAAATGCCTGACTGGGGAATGCATGAGGGAGCTGTGGCCGGCACTGCACAAAGATTCCTTTATTTCACTCCATAGCCACCCCCGGTGTTAAATAATCTATAGGTTCTTATGCACGTCTGCCTAATGGAAAGATCATTGCCCCCACCCCCTCCTTGGAAAATAGGCCTTTCTTCTCATTTTTTCCTCCCTCTTCCATTTAAGAAAATTCAAGGAGAGAATGTCTCTCCTGTTCTCCCCTCTTGACTTAATCTCCTATACAGTTTCAGAATCTGCCCAGTGGGAGTTGGGAGCTGGGAAGCAGATAACTGGAGCAGCAGTGTAATTAAATGATATTTTGTACTTGTAATAGGGCTTTTTGTCTGAAAGCTTGAGGTTCACTTGGTGCAAAAAAAAAAAAGTGAGTCTGCTTTCATTACGGAGAAGGGGACACAAAGGTCTGAGTGTGTGGCCAGCAGAGAACTGAGAACAGGACTGGAACTTCAGGCTGCCTTCCTATCTGTGCCTATACCTACATGGAAATGTATGTATAGTTGTAAAATTTTGAAAAGCCATTAGGGTCTATACTGATGTGGTGGTAGAAAGAATCCTGCGCTGGGCTTTCTTTTTTTTTTCTTTTTTTTGAGTTGGAGTCTTACTCCATCGCCCAGGCTGGAGTACAGTGGCACACTCCCGGCCACAGCAGCCTCGACCCGCTGGGCTCCAGCAATCCTTCTGCCTCAGTCTTCCAAGTAGCTGGAACTACAGGGGTGTGCTACCATGCCCAGCTAATTTTTGATTTATTGTAGAGACGAGGTCTTGCCAATTGCCTGGGCTGGTCTCAGACCCACAGGCTTAGGCAATCCACTCACCTTGGCCTCCCAAAGTGCTGGGATTATAGGCTGAGCCACTGAGCCCGGCCATGCACTGGACTTTCTACCTTCACAGCTTGCTCTAAATCTCTAGAGGCCTAGTTGCCTGCAATCAGCTGTTCAATCTCTGAGTCTCACTCAAAAAATGGATAAAATAATATTTGCTATATTTAATGGTGTCTTGGTCGATGAGGCCTGCTAAAATAAAATACCATAAACTGGATAGCTTATAAATAACAGAATTTTATTTCTTGTAGTTCTGCAGGCTGAGAAGTCTAAGATCAAGGCACTGCCAGATTCAGTGTTCAATGAGGGCCTACTTTCTGGTTTGTAGACAGTTCCATCTTGCTATAACCTCACATGACAGAAGGGAGGGATCTCTCCCACCTCTTTATAAGGACACTAATCCCATTCGTAAGAGCTTTGTCCTCATGACCTAATCACCTCCCAAAGGCCCCATCTCCTGATACTATCATCTTGGGTATAAATTTCAACATATGAATTTTGAGAAGACAAACATTCGATCTAGTAGTTGGTACTTAGTGTGTGCTCACAGTCCTATGTGGTAGGAATAATTTAATGGGGGAAGGGAGCAGGTCTCATTGGGTTGTTAGGCTCAGATGAGATCATAGATGTGTGGGTGGTTTGTAAATTACAAAGCTCTATTCAAATATAAAGTAGTCCATTTTCTTCTCTTGACTTTATGTCCAGAAGGAAAAAAAAAGTCAAGGGCATGGATTGGAGGGAATTGTTTCTGCCTGACACTAAGTTGTTTTATTTATTTAAATGGAGATGGGGATCTTGCTATGTTGACTAGGCTGGTCTTGAACTCTTGGCCTCCCAGAGTGCTGGGATTATAGGCATGAGCCACTGTGCCTAACCCTAAGCAGTGTTAGTTTAGCCAAAGAGCTTTGCTTTAGAACCTGGAGTACAAAAGTTATCCGATTTGAGGAAAGGGCACTAGAAAGCTGAGTGTGTTTGTAGAAAGGTAGCAGCATTTGATGACAGAACTATCTAGGGATTGATGACAGAACTATCTAGAAAATGTGCTGAGACATCCTACAATTTCTTCCTTAGGGGGTATTGTGGTCCAAATGCTGGCGTATTTGCACGCAAAAGTATTTTGAGTTGGCATGAGGAGTTGCTCACATTGTTGTTTCTTCCTTAATGGTGTGAGCCCTGGTATAAACATATGCTTTGGTTATAAAGTAATAATAGTTTCATTTGGAACAGTTAGTTTCTGTGAGTGAGAATAACTTAAATACTCTCATCCATTGTGGAAACCTGGATCTTTACAAAGCTTTTGTATGAAAATTTTCTGTCTGTAGTCCTTCCTCTACCTCCCTTGATGGCATTGTGGAGTAGGCCATTTAGGGATGATAACTGGATTCACCTATCACAAACCCACTTTGGGGACCTGTGGCTTCATTCTGTCCTGGTGCTCTGGGTCCTTGGAGGAAAGGGGCTGGAGGAAGCTGTAGAGTGGGTATTCAGTGCAGGTGGAAGGAGGAAATCTTTTGCCCACCCTCCAAAACTATTCAAGTTACTGTTATATCAGATCTTCAGGTCAGATTATCTTTTGGTGACAAATACAGAGTTCCCAGAATTGTAGATCATATAGTTCAAGCCTTTCTTAAGGAAACAGGCAAATTCAGTGCCAGCCGAGGTCACGCAGCCCAGAGCAAGGGACCTCTACCGTGCACCCCTCTGCTGTGTTCTGTGAGAAGAGCCCTGACCTGACTTGGTTTCATGTGTTGGGCAGTCCTTCTGAGGTTGGGACCATTTAGGAGACAGGTTGTTTTTGTTCTCTGTGGGGTTCCATTTGGCTTACGGTGGTGACATTTTGGTTTTCCCTTCCTGCTTAGAGATTAGATGCAGCGTTGCTTTAAGAATAGTTGGGAAGTATGATGGTCTGAAGTCTTGTATTGGTTTATTGGCTGCCGAGAGGCCAACTCTGCCCTGAGTTTGGCACCACTGGCTCTGAGCCCTAGTGTTCTACACCAGTTATTCTCAAAAAAGTCTCTGTGCAGTGGCTTAGAGTAGCAGACATGGAGGAGTGCTGGTATGAAAGTACAGAAATCTGTCCCATCCTGTCCACTCTGCTTGTCAGGGCAGGGATTTGTTTCTCTTTATTTCCACTGCCTCCTGGGCACTGTGGCTCATGCCTGTAGTCTCAGCACTTTGGGAGGCCAAAGTGAGAGTGTTACTCAAGCCCAGGAGTTCGAGACCCAGCCTAGGCAGCATAGTGAGAACTCGTCTCTATAAAAAAATTTTAAAAAAAATTAGCCAGGTGTGGTTGGCACATGCCTGTGGTCCCAGCTATTCAGGAGACTGAGGCCGAATGATCACCTGAGCCCAGGAGGTTGAGGCTGCAGTGAGCCATGATTCCGCCACTGCATTCCATCCCGGGCGACAGAGTGAGATGTTGAAAAAAAAAAAAAAAATTCTCGCTATCGACCAGTTTGTTATTATTATTATTTTTTTTTTTTGAAGAGATGAGGTCTCACTATGTTGCCCAGGCTGGTCTTGAACTCCTGGCCTCAAGAGATCCTCCTGCCTCAGTCTCCCAAAGCGCTGGGATTACATATTGTGCATTATGTTTTTAATGTACAATAAAACCTCTCTAAAATATTAATGCAATTATGTATGTCTTGAAAACTTCATGTAAGTAGTAAATACAGGAGCAGAATTTCTAAAAATCCCCTCTATTTTTTTTTTTCTAGGTGCCCTGGAAAATGGTATGGTGGGCACAGGGTTGTATTAATAGTGGTGTTAGTGGCTGATATGTTATATCAAACATCATAATAAAGAATATGTACAAGCCGGGCTCAGTGGCTCAGCCTGTAATCCCGCGCCTTTGGGAGGCTGAGGTGAGTGGATTGCCTGAGCCCGCAGGTTCGAGACCCGCCTGGGCAAGTGAGACCTCATCTCTACAATCAATCCAAAAATCAGCCGGGTGGGGGCGCGCGCGCCTGTAGTTCCAGCTACTTGGAAGGCTGAGGCGGAAGGATCGCCGGAGCCCAGCAGGTCGAGGCTGCGGTGGCCGGGAGCGGCCACTGCACTCCAGTCTGGGCGACAGAGTGAGACTCCGACTCAAAAAAAAAAGAAAATCCTGGGAAGGCCGTAGAGCTCACGGGCAGATGCGCTGAGACCCTTCAGCTCTCCACACTTCCTGGGTGTTCTCGCCTCTTGAATCTTCGAGAAGTCCATTTGTGAGCTGAAATTTTCCCTTCATTCAGAGCTGGAAGGATCCCGAGTAAAGGGTGCTGCTCTCATTTGCAACTTCTCATCCCCACACCAGAAAGTAGGGCAGGCTCTCCTCCTCCGGGGAGGCCTCCTTTCTCAAACCCAAAGTCCCTTAATCATGTCCTCAGTCGGGACCTAAGGAAGATCACCGCGCAGCCACCAGAGTCACTTGCCAAGCGCCTCGGTTTAGACAGCCAAGGGCAGCTCATACACCCAAGGGCCTCTGGGGAAACTGGCATCTCTTGAGAACTCAATTGTTGCTGAGACCGAGGGGCTTGGAAATTGTGTCTGCAATCGTGAGAGGCAGAGCTAAAAAGGCCACGTGTTCGGCTGTTTCTCAGGGAACAAGGAGAGGCGACAGGCACCTGAACGCTCAGGCTGAGGCGGCGTGGCTCTTAGCAGATCATTTTCTGCAGTTTCGGCGTCTTTTGCTGGCTGTCGCCTTGTCTCCTCTCTTGCCTCTTGCCAGCGACCCCACATGACTTCCTTACAGCCAGCTGGGTCACATGGTGAGCGATCCTGGCCAGTGTCTGAGGGTTTATTCAGGAGTGGACAGAGGCAGAAAACACAAGGATCTTCAAACCAAAATCCATAGACAACACTACCTTCCTCCAGCCAGCAGCTTACCTCCACTCCCCAGCACTGTCCAGTTCACTGTAATTCCATTTTTTGTTTCTGTTTTTGTTTTTGAGATTGGCTGTTGCCACAATCACAGCTCACTGCAACCTCGACCTCCTGGGCTCAGGCAATCACCTCAGCCTCCTGAGTAGTTGGGACGACAGGTGCGCCCCACAACACCCAGCTAATTTTTTGATTTTTTGTAGAGATGAGGTCTTGCTGTGTTGCCCAGGCTGGTCTCGGACTTCTGGGCTCAGGCAATCCCCCCACCAAGGGCCTCCCAAAGTGCTGGGATTATGGGCGTGAGCCACCACGCCCGGCCTGTGATCCAGTTTTCTTGAGCATCCAAGGAGCGGAGAGCGTCGATTTAACCTCACACTTCCAGGTGCTTGTGGTGGTGAACAGGACGGAAACGATCCTACAAATAACCACAGTAAGAGGCAGACAGAGACGAGGTGCTGTAGGCTGGGAGGAGGGACGGGTCTTCATCAGGAAGGGCTTCCCAGATGAGATGACATTTAAGACGGGCCCTGAAGGTTGCCGAAGCTTGAATGTCTGGGAAGGTCACTCCCAGCAGGGAGAGCGGTGTGAACAAAGCCAGCAACGCAAGGAAGGGGCCACGTAGGGGGGACAGTCCCACTTAAGTGAATGGAGGGACACAGAGGGAAGCTGAGTTAGGAGCCTGACCTTGAATGGCCTTGAATGCCTCGCTAAGGGGTTTTGATTTCTGCTTCGTTTTCATCGGTCAATACTGTCAAGCCTTTGAAGGATTTCTGCAGGGGATGTAGACATTGACATTGGAGTCGGGCTGCACTCCTGCGTGCTGCCTGGACTGGGAACTGGGGCAGGGGCGGGGGGAAGTGAGATGTACAGATGGGGGATCATTGTCGTAACTTGGGCAGTGGTTAGAGGCAAGGTGGACAGGCGGTGGAAGAGGATGTGACTATGGTGCCGGAGCTGTGACAGGTGTCCCCAGTGCTCCTCTTCTGGTTCCCAAATTCCCCCAAAACCTCGTCTACTGAGATCACTGATGACATCCACTTTGGTAATTCCAGTGATGGCTTCTCAGTCCTCCCCTTGCTGACCTGGCGGCAGGGCCCGCAATGCTCAGTCTCCCCTCCCGGCCCGGGATAGCCTGGCTCCCGGTTCTCCTCTTGCCTCTCTTCCCTTCCTGAATCCAGCGTGTGCTCCAGTCGCCGGACCCCTCCTCTACTGCCTCACAGCTGTAGACTCCATCTACATGCTGATGACACTTTGTCTCCAGCCTGGACCTCTCCTTGGACTTCTACGAGGCACTTTCTGCTTGACCTCTTCACCTGGCTGTCCTACGTGACTCATGTTGGCACAGTCCCACAGGGGCTCTCTCTCTGGTTTCCCACTCCTCTTGGGGCGTTTGGGTTTGGTGTTCCTTTGCCCAGATGCTCCTCCCCCAACAGCCTGACGGCTCACTCGCTCACCTCCTGGAGCTCTTTGCCCCTGACTCGTCCCGTCTAACATTGTACTCCCCCATACTAGCTCTGTTTTATTTTTTTCCTTGGCTTTGTCAACACTTAACACACCATACATTTATTGTACTTATTTCTGTGTGGATTATTTGCTGCCTAAAATGTATTATCTCACAATAGGATCTCTGTTCTGTTCAATTGCTGTATCCCTAGCCCCTGCCAGTGTGTGGCACGTGGTAGGCACTCGATGTGTATCTGTTGGGTGGACAATTGAGTGCACGAATAGAAAACTGCACTTTGTCACTCTTCCGACTTGGGGAGCACAGCCTTGTGCAAGGTCAATGACGAAGTTCCAGGAAGATGCCTGGAAGATACAAGGGTGCAGCTCCCAGAGATACGGAAACATGAATGAGGTTTGCAAGGAGTGTGAGTTCAGACTGGGACATCTGAGTTTGAATGCCTCGTGGAATGACCTATGATGATGCCCATCGGGCTTTTGAAGATGAGAGTTTGAAGAGAGGATGGGGCTAGAGGTTGATTTGGTCATTGTCTTTGTGGAGGTAACGACATAAGCCATGCAGGGGGGAAGAAGAGGAGAGCAGAGCATGTGTGCACACTCATTAAGAAATAATTATTGGAGCCGGGCTCGGTGGCTCAGCCTGTAATCCCATGCTTTGGGAGGCCGAGGTGAGTGGATTGCCTGAGCCCGCGGGTTTGAGACCCATCTGGGCAACTTGGCGAGACCTCATCTCTACAATAAATCAAAAATTAGCCGGGCATGGTAGCGCGCGCCTGTAGTTCCAGCTACTTGGAAGGCTGAGGCGGCAGGATCGCCGGAGCCCAGCATGTCGAGGCTGCGGTGACCA
>CAUYQG010026843.1:0-23573 GCA_963574415.1 Tarsius wallacei
AAATCCAATGTCTTCTGGGGAAGGGGGCAGGAACAGGCAGGGTGACCAAGGAGCAAGGGTCTGTGTGCAATGTGTCTCAGGAGAGAAAACTTTAAACTATAAATCTGGGCCAGACGTAGTGGCTCAAGCCTACAATCCCAGGACTTTGGGAGGCTGAGGCGAGTGAGTGGATTGCCTGAGCCCACTGGTTCGTGACCTGCCCAGGCAACTTGGAGAGACCTCATCTCTACAATAAATCAAAAATTAGCCGGGAGTGGTAGCACATGCCTGTAGTTCCAGCTACTTGATAGGCTGAGGCGGAAGAATCACCGGAGCCTAGCAGGTAGAGGCTGCAGTGGCCGGGAGCTGCCACTGCACTCCAGGCCAGGTGACGGAGTGAGACTTCAACTCAAAAAAAAAAAGAAAAATGAATTTCAGTAGAAAAAATTAATTTTTCCAAAAAGTAGCTTTTATTAGAATAAATAATTCTTACGATTATTATTATTATTTCACAGCAATATTAGTAAAAAATATATATACCTCATATGCATATAGTATCATCAATTATCAAATCTCAACAACATTTTTATATTTTCTTCAGATATTTGTTTTTATGCAGAGATAAAACAGAAGGCATGGTCAAGATTCTGTCTGAATTCCTTACTGTATTTTTTATTTCTTTTTCATCTTTTGTTCACAGATGTAATTATTTTGGTGCATTTTTGTGTTTTTGCCATTTAAAAAAATTTGTCTTTATATAAGTACTGTCGCACTGTCTCCAACCTTTTGAAACTTGAGTCTTGACAATATTACTTTGGAGATTTGGTTATACTTACACAAATATTTTATTTATACAAATTTATCACATTTATTGGCGTATTTTGTGCCTTTGCATAGGCATAATATTCCCAAAATTTATGTCTGTTATGCCTTTTTGTATTTTTATTAATATCATATTTTATTTGCTTCTATTATTTTCTTCTCTTCATTCAATTGAATTCATAATTTAAAATATCCTATTTATTTTATTTTTTGTTTCTGTTGGCTAAGAAATCACATATTCTACTTTTATTGTTTTAGTGGCTAACTTCAACTTATTAACTTTGCTATTTCTACATACTTTTCTGACAAAATTTTAGCTGTTTTTTTCATTTTTTCTACTCACAAAATGAAAAACCTTGAGACATATACTCTTTTACTATTTTATAAAGCTGTATACTTGTTCTTAGATATAAAAAAAATTTACATTTCATGGTGGTTTATTAAGTGCATTTATATTAATAACTTTTCAATTTTTGTACTTATCTGCAAATCAAATTTTTTAGATGTTTCACTTTATGGACTATCTGATTAAATATATATTTGTTAAATCAAGGAGGTTTGTTGGAAATGACATATCTATCTTTTTCTCAAGAAAGTTTGTGAATGATAAACTTTCTTAAAATTTTTTAATCTGTTCTTTAGAATGATATTGTATATGAGAATAAAATTATTTTATATTGTTTCTTCTTTTTTTGACTTTTTTTTTAGTTAACACTTTGAAAATCTCAAATTGACTTATTTTAAAATCATCTCTAAAATTTTTCTACAGTGGTGACTTTGCCAGAAGTGAATTTCATTTACAGTTGTTGATATTGTTGCCCGCTCTCTTATCATCTTTGCTTGTCTCCATCTTCCCTTCCAGATTCCAGTATGATAATGAAACATTTAGATTTCCTGCCTTTGCTAATGCAGATGATATTCAGAAGCCAGGTATTTTTATACAAGCTTTGGTCACAAACTCATGTCTATGCTTTTTAATTTCTATTGACCCAGACTTCCACAAATAAGGCAGGAATGTTTTATTTAGTTGTTCATATATATATATGAATATATATACATATAATTTCCATAAAACAAACTCTTAACCTCTACTGTTTATTTCTGGACATAGAGACCCACAGACCTGTGTTTTATGATTTTCTTTTGTTTTTGTATGTAGATATTATCACATTTGGGGTCATTGTTTATATTTTTTCTTTCTCTTTTTAAAAGTAATTTTATCACTGTATGTTTTGATAAAAATAATGAGGCAAGAAGGAAGTCATTAAATTTCCTAGAATAAACTTTTTTTACTTTTTAATTTTTATATTATATCCTGCCACTTTATCAAATTTGATAATAATGGTATTATGTTTATTAGAATATTATGCAATTCTTAGTTTTCAAATATAGTAATGTCGAATCTTTTACTAATATTTGTCACATATCTTGTCATCATATTTTAACACATCTTTAAAATGTTGAATAATCATGGTGATAGTGTGTATGCCTATAATATAGTTTATTATAATTACAATGGCTTTTGACTTTCTCATTTAATTTGTTTTTTTATTATTTGTTTTGCAAAAATGACCTTATAATTTTATATACTTTTTAAAATTAATTGATATATTTTAGAACTGGTATTTGTTATTTTTGCTATTATCTGGTAAACTGAAAAATATGTCATTTGAAAACTTATTCTTTTAAAAATGGTATTTAAAATAAAATGCAAGACAATGGCCTGTTAATCATGATTTATTGCCAATATACTTAAGAAGTTAAGATTCTATTATTGCAAATTTTTATAAAAAGAGATTAAGTACATTTAACAGAAAAGTCAGATATTAGAAGTGAAAGGATAAAGAAATTATCACAAAGTGAACATAGGATAAGTAACGGAACATTATTGGTTTCCTAAAATGTTGTCTTCTTTCCCTTGTCATTAAAATCTCTCTTCTTCTCTAAGATAAACATATTATGAATTTCAAAGACATAGGTTTATTTTGCTTGTATTACAAACTTATATAAATAGGATCACACAGAAAATAACTTTTTTCATTTTGTTTTACTTGTATTTTGCATACATTACTACTGGCAGTAAAGTTCTTTCATTTTTGTGATTATACAACATTCTATTATTTGTCATCTATTATCCATTTTATGCTAAGACATGAGGATTTATTGGTTTCCTAGCAAATCATATATATAATCTGATAATAGCAAAAATACTTTTTTCACGTTCTTTTTGAAAATTCTTGTATATAATATTAAGTGGATATATGTGTATGTGTATGCATGTGTGTGTGTGTGTGTGTGTGTGTGTGTGTGTGTGTGTTTGTGCATTCTATTGTCTATACCCTAAGAGTAGAATCTGCTTGAGCAGAGCTAATCAATGTACTCAACTTTATTAGATACAATCATATGCATATGTGTGTGCGTTTGAATGTGTGTTTCTACATAGGTAATGGTTTTGTTTAGTTTTATGTGTAGGGGATATATTTTTCCTCTATGTGGGTTATCTTTGCATTTAAGTAATGGTAAAAAATACTTTATAATTTAACTGAATTGAAATAAAAAGTATTTCCCTTTGTGTCAGTGCACTTCATAACCTATGTAAAAAAACTTTACTTACCTTAATTAGTACAAATACTTTCATATTTTTAATTGCATTTTCCTTTAAATTTAAATCTGCAATACAGCTGAATGGACTTTTAGGCACGTTTTGTTCTGTGACTTATGAGAAAATTGTTATTAATGCTGCTATGTAGGCAACCCAGAACTATTTTAATGTACATAATATATTTTATAAATAGATTTAATTTATATATATGTATATATAAAGTACCCTTTATGCACATGCTTTTCCCTCAGTTATTCCTTCCTATTCAGTTTCTTCTATTAATAATTAATCTTCAAAGTCTCAATTGTTCTATCAACTCATCTTTGACAAAGCCTCCAACAAAAACCACTGGGAAGAGGAGAATCTATACTGTAAATGGTGCTGGGAAAACTGGCTGATCACAGGCAGAAGATTGAAACAGGACCCCTTCCTATCTCACTACACAAAAATTAACTCTAAAGGGATCAAAGACCTAGATGTAAAACCTCAAACTATAAGAATGTTAGAAAATGCAGGAGACACCCTTATGAAAATTGGAACTGGCAACCAATTCCTGATCAAAACCCTAAGTGCCCATACCATGAGAAATAAGACAAGTGGGACCTCATCAAACTGACGAGCTTCTGCAAAGCAAAAGAAATCATCAAAAGAGCAGGGAGACAGTCCACAGAATGGGAAATAAATATTTGCCAACTGTATATCTGACAAAGGCCTAACATCTAGGATCTACATGGAACTCAAATGCACTAAAAGGAAAAAAAACAAACAGTCCCATTCAAAAGTGGGTAAAAGACATGATTAGATACTTCTCAAAAGTAGATATATGGGCAGTGAACAGACACATGAAAAACTACTCAGCCTCACTCCTCATCAGAGAAATGCAAATCAAAACCATGTTGAGATACCATCTAACCCCAGTAAGAATGGCCATCATTAATAAAACAAACAACAACAGATGCTGGGAGGATGCGGGTAAAAAGGGACGCTTCTACACTGCTCGTGAAAATGCAAACTAGTGCAAACACTTTGGAAGATAGATGGAAATGCAAACTAGGGCAACCTCTTTGGAAGACAGTGTGACAATTTCTGAAAGAACTAGAAATTGACCTTGCATATGATCCAGCAATTGCTCTACTGGGAATATACCCAGAGGGTCTCAAATCATTCTACAGAAAAGGCACCTGCACACACATGTTTATTGCAGTTCTATTCACAATAGCAAAAATATGGAATCAACCATGCTGCCCATCGAACTGGAATGAATGAAAAATATGATACATATACACAATGGAATATTATGCAGCTATAAAGAAGGACAAACATATGAACTTTCCAGCAACTTGGATGGATTTAGAGTCTATCATACTCACTTATCTTTCACAGAAACAAATAACAGAGTGCCATAAGCTCTCACTCATAAGTGGACCTTGAACAATTGTTGTAATACTATAAGAAAGGAATTGGCAGTAGTGGGAAACTGCCAGGAGAGAGGGGGTGGAATTGACAGTTGAGGGATATTGCCACGGGAGGGATGGGCACACCTTGTCAACAAGGGTAACTTCATAATGAACATTTGTATTCCTAACACTGAATTGTACCCCACGTCCTTAAAATAAATAAATAAATAAATAAATAAATAAATAAATAAATAAATAATATTTACGTTAATTTTTTTGTTTTGTGTCAATACCCCATTCTTTAAATAATGAATCTTTTAAATAAATACTAATAGTAAATGTAAAATTTTTGTGAGGATATTGGATATTCTTGGTTGTTTTTAATATTTATAAAATGTGTGATCACCTTTATAACTTTCAATTTTCATTGCATTTAATTGTTAAAACTTTAGAAAAATTTATATATTCTATTTTCATTCCATGAATGCAGCATAACCCTCAATTTTCATGTTTTTTTAAATTTAGCACTATTTACCATTATTTTTAATGATTATATGTAAGATTATTTTATAATTTTCAATACATTTGTTCCTAGATATTTAATATTTTGTAATGCTACTGTAAATTAAATAAGCTTGAAAAGTATCTAACTTTAATAGTTTATTGCTTGTATATTACATTCTATACAATTTTTATGTAGAATTAGTTTCAGCTCTCCTTGCTGTATACAGCTATTAATTGCAATAATTTCTCTTTGAATTTTTTGCATTTTCTATATTCAAAATTATGTCATGTTTATAATGAGTCATCTTATTCCAATCCTTACCTTTTTTGTTGTTGTTGTTTATTGCAATGACTTGACTCAACAGTAAAATGTTGAAAAGAAGCTGAGATAATGAGCATGCTTGCCTCAATTCTGAAATTCATGGGAAAAGATTTTGAAATTCACGTTGTGATGATTTTTAAAGTATTTTGTGGATATCTAAATTGTATATAGAATTTCTCATCCATGCCAAATTTTCTATACATTTTAGTGGAAATTAATTTTGAATGTTTTTTCTTTGTCCATTGAGTAAATCACATATTTTTTTTTCCTTTTTTATTCAGGTAGTGATAAATTATATCAGTTGATTTTTTAATGAAAAACAAGTCTTCGCTGGGTGCGGTGGCTCAACCTGTATTCACAGCACTTTGGGAAGCCGAGGTGAGAGGATTGCCTGAGTCCGGGGGTTCAAGCCCAGAGACCTCGTCTCTACAATAAATCACAAAAACTAGCTGGGCATGGTGGTGTGCGACTGTAGTTACAGCTACTTGGAAGCCTGAGACTCAAGGATCACCTAAGCCCAGCAGGTCGAGCCTGCAGTGGCTGTGTGCGTGCCACTGCACTGCAGCCTGGGAGACAAAAGTGAGACTCCAATTCAAAAACAAACAAACAACGACAAAAACCAAGTATTTTTTACTGAATAAACCCAATAAATACTACCTTTAACATATATACCTGAATTTTTAGATAAGTATATATGTACTATAATTACTTATATATGTATTATATATACATATATTGCAGATATAACATATGTATATTGCACATATCACATAATATATGTATATATAATACATATATAGCTAATGTATAGTACATATATAATTATTGGAGAGATTTCTAGCTTAATTTTATTTAAAACATTTAATTTTATTTAATTAAATATTTAATTACAAGCTACATATATATGTAATATATAATGATATATGTATGTATAATATATATGTAATATATGTTACCTATATAATTTTGGGAGAGAGTTCTAGCTTATAATTTTTATATAGCATTTATACAACATTTATATAAATGTTACATAATTATTTATATAAGGTTCTTTTAATACTTTGAAATAGGAATTATTTTAAACTCAAAATATTTTTGTTATATAATTATTAAATTATCATAGAAATAAAAAAGCCCTTATTCTAAATCTGGAGATTTTAAATATGTAATGAACACACTCACATGTAAACACATCAATAATAACAGACAGATACATAAACACATATGGACATAGGTATTCAGATTTTCTTCTAAGTTAGTTAAGCAGTATTTTATGTATGTCTTCTAAATTTTAAAGTACAATTCTCGTAGTTATATACTCTAATTTCCTTTATTTCTCTAGAATCACTTGCTTTATCATTATTTCTATTTGTGTAATGATTAATTGCTCTTTTTCTTTTTTAGTTGATATGGCTTGTTAGAAAATATATAATATTTTTAGCCTTTTCAAATGACTAACTTGTCTTTTTTTATTTTATTTAATTCTTTTCAAATGCACTAATTGCTGTATATTATTTACTTTTCTCCTATTTCCTTTAGCTTTGATTTGATACTTATTAAAACTTTTGTGACAGATACTTAAACTCTTGCGTTTTGTCAGTTCTTTTTATTATATTCCTTCAATATATTTTTTCCCCTCGCAAAATCTCAACCTAAAGTCCACAAGTTTTGACTTCTGTGATTCAGTTATCATTCATGTAATTTTTTAAAGTTTCTTTCCAGTTTTTGATGGCTGAGCTGTAATCATTTATTTTTAGTTTCCCAGCATTTAATACATCTTATACATGTTTATTATGAATGTGCAAGTTACTTCTATTGGGAACAAAGAAGTAAATTTTCATGCTATGTAAATTTTCATGCTCTGATTTGCATTATGGTTTGGGGTGTAGTCATTAAGAGTAAAAGTGCCATATGAACATGAATAAAAGTTGGTAAATACAATGTTCATCATATGGCCATTGTTTTCATTTTATTCATGTAATGAATGAAAACAAAATTTATGAAATAATTTTATTCGTGTATAAGACATGTTCAAATATCTTATATTTTCACTGATTGTTTTTACTTTTTAAAAATCTGTTTTTGAGAAGTGTCTTAAAACAGCCTATTTTTGATTTTTTTTTAGTTTTGCTGATGTTTCTTACGTATTTTAAGAGTATGCTATTAATTGCATACCACTTGTGCATTTAACTCTGGATGATGGATTATTACCAAATTATAAAATCTCCTCTTTCTCAAATAATGCTTCTTGCAGTAAATTCAACTCTGATGCTACATTGCCTAAGGTTCATATAATATATATTAAATAAATAAATTTGATATATGTTTAAATATTTTTATCTCTACTTGTAACATTAATCTCTTTTTTTTTTTAAAGCATATAGTAGGCTCTGCATTATTTTAAATTGTCTCTGGCCATCTTTAATCGAGGTGTTTGGCTTTTCATGCCTTATGCAACTATTGACAATTACCATGAGCTTGGTAAATGCTTAACAATCACATCTTCACAACTTAAGCATGTGTGTGTATATATACGTAGTTATATACACATATATACATACACATATGTGTATATATGCATATATCTATCTCTATATGTATATATGTATATATAGATACATACATAAATATTTTCTTCTTATAAACATTACTGATATATAGGATGTTGAGAATACAATTTATAAATAATACCAAATTATAATATTCAACTTTACAGTACAATAAATTCCTTACAATAGATTCTCACTGAATGATTTCCTTGATTTTTGTCAAACCATTGCTATCTGTAGCCAAATTATGACTTTGAATGATAAATAAGTGTATTTGTACCATGAATGTCTATTGATATTGTATTTACAAGTGAGATAAAAGTGAAACAATAAAGATATATCTTAAAATCTTTATTCATTTGTCAATGAAGTGAATATCTTCTTTGCATCGTCAAATGATAAATTTAAACAATGGAAGACAGCCGGGTTCGGTGGCTTAGCCTGTAATCCCAGCACTTTGGAAGGCCAAGGCGAGTGGATTGCCTGAGCCCGCAGGTTCGAGACCCACCTGGGCATCTTGGTCGACCTCGTCTCTACAATAAATCAAAAATTAGCCATGCCTGGTGGCGTGCGTCTGTAGTTCCAGCTAGTTGGAAGACTGAGGTGGAAGGATTGCCGGAGCCCAGCACGTCGAGGCTGCAGTGACCGTGAGTGTGCCACTGCACTCCAGTCTGGGCAACAGAGTGAGACTCTAACTCAAAAAAAAAAAAGTGGAAGACTACTTATGTCAAAATATTGTTCTACTCTCAGTTCACTATTTACAGATATGCCACACTTAAGTTTAATCTGCATTCTTTCACTTTTAAATGGTCTGGAATATCAACAATACGATAAATGTGTCTCTAGTTTATAGCATTCACTAATTTTTTGTGATATACATACCTCACCAATGCACATTTCAAAATTGTTTCAAGGCAGACTTGATGTGACTGACCATGATGCAACAAAGATAAGTGCTGGAGGAAACCATTCAGCATCATATTTCCACCATGCACAAGAAATAAATGATAAGAAGCAAATTGCTATAGCTAATAATAAAATAATTGGAATGTAGGAGTTCTAAATTGTAGTAAGAATCTTTGTCAATGACTTGGAAGTGTTAGTTTGCTCTATTTTACATTATTTTTTAAAAAAAAATGTTGTGCATGCCATAAAAAGAAAGGAGAGGGAGAATACTGCCTTTTTTGTAAAGAGACATTTTTTTTCTTCTTGGGCTTAATGTTGTATGTTATTTTAAAAATCTGAAATTTTGAATTTTTAAAAAATGTCTAATTATGCTTCCAGTCAGATGAGAGAAGCTTTTATGTATTTGTGTCTACCTCAGGAGTGCAATGCTGTCTGACACAGAGCATGATGAACATACTGAAAAATTATTAACTACAATCATATTTTCATCCTTTGGTAAAAAAGACAGCCTTCTTTTGTTTTGGAATGGCATTGAAGTCTGAGAGACACAACAAAGACATTATCTTTTAGGGCCATGATGCATTTGTAAAATTGTTGTAGTCTACAAAATGGTTTAGTAGCAATTTGTCAGTTTAGCCAATGTGATTAGAAATTCAGTTTTATAACTATTACCTTCCTTTATCAAATAAACAAAATAATTAGAGAAAACAGTGAAGTCACAATCCATTTAATACTCATAAACCCTTCTGTTGATGTAGGTTTAAAACTGGGCAACTAAAGCAACTATCCATCTTGCTTTTAGAATAATTGCAGTTTAAATGTTATCTCAGAGCAGAATAACCCAAGTAATTAACCACTCTGCTTTTGCAGTAAGCAGTGTCTTTGCAAGCAGTCTGTCTTTGAAGCAGAACTAAAAGAAATAAAATAATTTTTTAGAGTACTATGTTATTTTCCTGAAGCAGTTTGTCCCAATTAATTTGTTGAATATAAGATGTCCAATGAACCAGAGTGCTCATGCTATTTGACTACACCAAAACATAGTTCCGTTTGCTGTACTTTATATTCCTTTCAGCAAAGAAGGAATTATTGCTATATACCATTTTCATAAAGCTTGTGGTTTTCTGAGTGATTTATGGAAGATTTGATTATATTTTACTCTTACAGTCTTGAGAATTAGGGTAACATGCTATTCTCATTTTACTGAATGATTCAAAATATTTTCTATATGTCTTCTCTGAAAATAACTGGACATTAAGTTTATATGGCAGTGAATAAATAGGCCAGTCTAGCTGAGACAAAACAAGTGTTCCATCTCTAACCATATTTTTACCTTGACTGAGTTGTCCCTAACTCAGCAGTGCTGACCAGTGCTACTCTGTCTCAGGTGTTTTGTCTAAGGGTAAAGTTTTAAATCATGAGTTCCAAAGCCAATGTCTTTGACTTCAAGTTAGCTCACAAAATATGCTTTATTAAAAACTACTACTAGGAGTGTTTAGGACCATTTAAAAATAAGAGATAATCATTCTTTTTCTTGCTAAAGCATGTATTAATAATAACTATCTAAAACAATTTACTAAATATAATATTCATATTTCCTAGAGAAAGAAGATAGTCAATAGTCTCTTAATTCAATAGAGTTAATATATATTATTCATCAAGTTTTATTTAATTAGTTGTCTTTCAAAAGATTATCTTGATTATCTTCTTGTATTAAGTATCATTTACTGAGAAAACTATTTGTTGAAATGTTACAGGAAATGTTACATCAAATAAGATATAAACTTTCAAGGTGTTGAAACATGTTTTTACTCCAAAGGGTGCTGATCATAAGAATGTTTAAATTCTAAATTTTAACATTTATTGAATAACTATTAGATCTCACCTGCACAGGCTTTGTGGTTCTTAATGAGGTCCCTCTCATTCAACAATTTTAAAAAGTGAAAGGTTTTAAAAAAAATGTATGATGTTCCATCCTCCGTAGCACTGACAGCATAGTCAAATAGATTTGATCACTTCTTTTTCCCCCTGCATGTGAGGTAACATGCCTTTCATTTTTTTGTGTGTGTATAAGGCAACTGGCAGGAATTGTGAATAGATACAACCTTTGTTTTCACTTCCAGTTTGAGAGTTTGAGCCCTTAACAGTGACAATACAAAGTAGACATGTTAAAAGGCTCTCTTAGATACAACTGACAAGTTCATATATGCAAAGTTCATATATGCAATTCTTTGGCCTGTCAAACAATTACACAAGATATGTGAGACACAGAAAACCTAGCATAATCCATAGATTTTATAAAAATCCACTTTTTCTCAACTCTTAAATTCTCTTTCTCCTTTTAAAGCTAAGATTTTCAATGTACAATGTCTAAAAAATTCTTTATTTCAGACCATGTTATCACAGACATCACAGCACTTTCTTCTCATCCCACTAACCACTTGGATTCACTTCCACATTTCCCTTAGTCTAAGAATTTCTAACTTTTTGTTTTTCTTTTGAGTTGGGGTCTCACTTTGTCACCCAGGTTGGTGTATAATGGCACACTCTCACAAAGATCATGGTTCACAGCAGTCTCAACCCACTGCGTTTAGGTTAGTCCTTCCATCTCAACATCCTTTTTTTTTTTTTTTTTTAATTTGGTGTAGCTGGAACTACAGGTGCATGACACCACACTGGGCCATTATTTCTTCCTTCCTTCCTTCCCCTTCCTTCCTTTCTTTCTTTCAAGATGAGGTTCCATTATGTTGCCAAGGTAGGTCTCAACCTCTTGGGCTCCAGCAATTCAGCCACCTTGGCTTCCCAAACTTCTGGGATTGCAAGTGTGAGCTACCATGCCGAAACTTTTTTGTTTTACTTAATAGACTATACCAATATTCTTTACTTAATTCCTCTTCCTCTTATTTCTCTCTTACTTCTGTATCATGTAAGGCCCAGACTCCATTTGCATAGGTAAAAATAGAAAAAAAAAATCAGAAAGTTTTCATAATAGAAAAAGGAAAATGCATTTGTTAACATATTTGTTTTCCCTCAATGTGATTTTTTTTTATTCCCAAGGGGTGGTTCTTGGAAATAAAAATAAATAAATCAATGCTTTCCATTTGGTGACTTGTATCCAAATGAAGAGTCCTGAAACTAGCAATTTTAGGAATCTCAGAGGATATCCATAATTTTCACAGTGCTAAAGAAGAGTCTAAGGATTATTGCACATATGTCATTATGAAAATAAAAAAAATAGCTTCTGATTTCTGTAAACACATACTAGTCTTTGGAAAGCTTCTTTTCAATAAAACAAAACAGTTAATCAGTTACTTCTGACATTTATCACCTATTGGCAACATAGCACAAGTGAATTAACTGGATTTTGGACAGAAAAGACTTGGTTTTAATCAGGCTTCTTTTCCATGTTACTTGTGTGGACTCAAGTAAATGTACCTTAACCTCAGTTTTGTCAAATGTGATGACAAATTTCTCAACACTTTTGTAACATTGCTGTGAGAATGAAATGTGAGATATATATATATAAATCACCTAACAGAATGACTGGCACTTAGTAGGCACCTAATGGCTGGAAATAAAATTTCTTTATATATTTATTTTTAATTATTTAAGTATCAACATAGATATACATACAGTTGTGTTTGTATATTCACTTATTCATGATGGATAATTTAATCTGACATAAAACATGAGTATAATTGTATAAAAAATTATTTTCCATTACTACCAATGCAGTTTTTTGTTTTATGTTTTTTTGGTCTTGCAAGAAAACCCAAATATCAGAAGGAAACCTGAATAGAAAAAAAGAAAAGAAAATGAGCTTGTTAAATTTTACCAATCAAATACTGCATGAATTACTACCTCTAAACACCTTGGTAAACGCTGACAATAAGACTTAAAGCAAATTATAAATGTGATTAAGTCAATGATAATTTTAAGAACATTAATTAAATCTGACACTTTGAGGCACACGATCCAATTTTTCTTTAATAATTTTCATAGGTCAAAAACTCTCAAATGAGCTAACTAGAAATTACTGGCAGGTGATCCCAAGAACACTCAAAGTCAATCAAGAAGTACAATATGAAATTAAGCTCCATATTTACACACACTTCTATTAGACATATATTTACTCAAATTACAGAAAGTATTGAAACACTTGAAAATTGAAAAGGCCTATATATATCTTAAATGGTGTATTATATCTGTTTAAAGTAAGAAGAGCCTAGATGAATTTTTGTGGTAAAATTGTACTATTTCTGAGCTCAAGTAACTTCAAATTTTCATCACCAAAGTATGCACTACTGTTTCAGATTACCAAGAAGCTGTTATTCAATTCTAATCTTCAATGCCATGTTCACTGACTAAAACAATTTGAATTTGTAAAGGTGTTCACCTAGTCAGTAAAGTAAATATTATATCTATGTCCTGAAATAGTTGAGAGTGTTGACAATGCAGAGATGTTAGGTGTGTTGAATGGTGATATAGTTTAGCAAATTCATGGAACCAACCTAAGTGCCCACCAACAACTGACTGAATAAATAAAATGTGGTATACAGGCACCATGGAATACTACACAGCCACAAAAAAATGACATCATGATGTTTTAGAAACAAGGATGGAGCTGGAGATCATCATTCTAAGTGAATCAACTCAGAAACAGAAATGCAGCACCACGTGTTCTCACTCATGTGTGAGAGTAAACAGTCACAAAGCTGGAAATAATAGACATTGTTAATTTTATTAATTGCTATTGAGAAACTAAAATGCTAATACAATTTATAAATAATCTAATTATTTATGTTTCTTAACCTTTTCAAGAAAATGGGAAAGTTTCAGATCAAAGTAAAAATCTTGACTTGCCTTCAAAATCCAATAGCCAGTTTGTGTAAGAGTCAGGATGAAGTCTAAATTTTCCTAAGTCTTAATCCAGTTTCTTTTCTTTGTATGTTGTTTGGTTTCTTTTTGTTATTTCTGTTTGTTTCTGAACATATAATGCTAATGGAATGTTTTATTTCTAGAATATAAATATAAATATGCAGTAGAATGATCCTGGAAAAAAATAATATGGTATATAGGTTGCTTAAATTAAAACTTCAAAATAATTGATTTATGAAGTAGAAATTATATTTTTCCACCAAATGTACACTAACTTCAAATAGAGTTATAATATTTACCTCATGTATATTAAATTAAAATGATTCTATACTACGTACTCCTATAGATATGAGTTAAAGTTATTCAAGTGTATAGGAAATAGGGTTTAAATGAGTAATGCAAAAGATATGCAAATGGATGAATTTCGAAACTATTTTTTGTTGATCTATTTGTTTATTCGTATATCAGTACCACACTGTATAATTATTGTGGCTTAATAAAATTCTTGAAATGCAGTGTGGGACCTAAGTGTTCTTTTTTTTACAAATTATTATTATTATTATTATATATCTTTTGCATCCCATGAAATTTAGAAGTAGCTCCTCAATTTCTGCAAAACTGTTTGTTGTGGTTTAGATTGAAATAGAATGGAATGCATATATTAATTTAGTGACATTGACATAAAATCTTTATTCTTTCTAATTAGTAATCTGTTTGTTCTTAATTTCTCTCAAAAACATTTTGTATTTTTTGGTATAGCTGGCTAAACATTTAATGACTTCAATGTCAAATTAAATATAATTTTTAAAATTGCACTTTCCAATTATTTGCTATTAAAATGCCAAAACATTAATAATTTCAAATATTGACTTCAGACTCTGCATTTTCTATGTGAGTAATTATGCTGTATTAATGTCTCTCTATCTAATGTCATGCTTTCTTTTTTTTTCTTCACTGCACTGACCAGCATCTCTATGTAATGTTGGAAAGGAGACATGAAAATGCATATCCTTGGTCACTCACTAATTTAGGAAAAAGACTTTAAATAATTACCAGTTATTCAATAATTTAGCTGTAGGGTCTTTTGGATGTCAATTATCAGATTGAGAAAATTTCCTACTTTGCTAATTAAAAAAACATAAATTCATGTTGAACTTTTTAATTGCTGTTCTTCCTCTATTAGGACCAATTTTTAACTTTTCTCCATAATCTTGTCAATGTCTTGAATCTCATAATTTAATTTGTTTTCAAAAATTTATATTTCTGAAAACAAGTATACTTGTTCATGATATATCATAATATATTATCCTCTTTGCATATTACTTAATTCAATTTACTAATCTTTTGTTGTTTTTGAGTTTATTGGTTTCTGATTATTAGAAAAAATATTTGATAGATTTTAAGCATGTAGCTTACAGTGTAAATAGAAATATTCAAAAATAATGTAAAATTTATATTTTATTTTATATCTATTTACTTGATGGGAGGAAGAAGAGGATGCATGTTGATTTAAAGTAAGATATTGTTGACTGTCCCTGAGGAAAGACATCATTTTTCCCGCAACCCCCTCTCATTATTTCACTCTTTGAAATACAGAAAGTAAGAATTTTTCTTAAGTGTATTTGCAGAAAACAAAACAAAAAGTAGATGCTGCTAATCCTGTCACGTAAAATCTTGCAGGCATTGGTCTCCCTTTCCCAGATGTCCTGTATAGCAACAGAAAAATAGGAATACGTATCTGGTTCTGTGATGTAGAAAGGGGTTGAGACATCTCACAAGTTGTGCATGACCCAGAGTGCTAGAAGATCTTATGTGCATATTTATGTTAAACAAGCTTGGAAATACCTGCGAGGGGACTAGGGGACCTAAGAGGTTTCATTCCTGGGATGCGAGTGAGATGTAATGACTTGCATCAGTATAAGAAGATTGCATAGAAATATCAAAGGCAGCAGTGAAAGAAGATGATGACCACTTCTCCCTTGTCCCTTTATATCCAAATAACCCAGAATTTCAACTCAAGCTCAGTAAACAAGAGATGGAATACCAAATCCTAAATTCATTTACAAACCTCAGATTTCACTGGTTTATTTGCATTGATAAGATTTTCTGCCAAAATACTAGCTAGAGCATTAGGTTAAGTATTATAGTCAATTATTTTTTAAAAAACTAATTTTATTTATATAATTTTTTTTCTGAAGTGAAAGATTCCTACAAATGATACATAATCAATTGGATCTTTCTTGTTTTTACCTGGCTATATTTTTGTGACCAGAATAATTATACATGCTTTCTTTCTTTACCTCCAAGTTTAATAAATTAGTTCTTTTCTCTTTCCTACAGGTTTTATTTTTAAGTCTTTAATTACAATGACTGTTCTTTGTTGAATACTATTCTTAAAATGCACAGTTCCCAACTGGACAATTATTCTCTAAGAATTGTCATGACAGCTAAAGCAGAGTTTGTCTTATCTCAATCTTTAATAGCAGAAATACCAGTTTACTTCTAGCTTTCTGAAGAACACATCCAAAACTAACTCATACTCTCTGTCAAAAAGATACTATATGTAAACCTATCTGGACAATTAAAAATACACATCATTTTTCACATACAGAAATACAATGTTTTCCTCCCAAAATATTGTACATTTTTTTAAATTTTTGACTTGTTAAATCATTCTATTTTAAAAATCACCTTCCAGTATTTTCCCCTAACCTGAACTTTAGTTTTACTGTTAGCTGGGTAAATGTGATTTTTTTTAACCTTCAGAGAAAATTGACAACTTAGTGGCTACTATGAATTATGATCTATAATAAAGTACATGTCCTAAAGCTTGCCAGAATATAGTAAAAAAATTAAAGAATCGTTTTTCCCTTTCAAATAAAGGAAATGAAAAGTACACAAAAATGTGTTTTTTCATAATACATATATATATTTGTTTTCATATGTTGTTCACAAAATTAAATAGAGAATTAAATGTAATTATCTATAAACTTGTTAACCTGAATAAATATTCTGATATGCATTAAACAAACAGAAGATTGCTTAGTTTCTGTTTCATTAATTTCATTACTATTAGAAGACACTATTAACAATTCAATGCTTCAACACATGGGTGATATTTTAAAAGATAAAAAAAATAAACTAATGTTAGAGGTGATGGATCATATGACATCTGAGTGTCCTTTCTAAATGCTCTGAGTCTCCAATACCAGGAAATAAAAGTCCAGGAACACCTCCAATGTAATATTTCTAGTACACTGTTTTCTTTCATATATCATCAAGCATGTTGAGGTTTTTGACACTGAATTGCCAGAGTAATCTTCTATTTCAGATGCTGTTTTATGTTACAATTAAAGTACTTGTAAACAACTGGACAGCAAAAAATATCAAGTGTATAGCCCTTTAGAAATAAGTTTGGAAACAAAAAAAAAAATTTAGAGAATATAGCTGATACAGATTAATTAAAACTGCATAAATAGTAAAGTAGCATTGACTTGGCCTTTTAGCAAGATACTAGAGTAGAACAGCAAAGGCTGGTTGACATCAGGATTCACTGTGTGTATTTCACAAGCATTACTTAGCAAAAATTGCACTTTAGATTAACATTTATTAAACCATGTAGGACAATAAAAACATCTAAGTTATATTTCTTCAAATATTCTACAATTTAGAGCTTTTAGAGTCACAAATTAAATAATTTTTGTGTTTTTGGTGTTTTTTTTTTTTTTTTTTTTTTTTTGGCAGTACCAGGCTGTTTTGATTATTGTACAAAAAAATTAAAAGAAATTAATTTGTAACTCTAAGAACAGGATAGAGATTCTGGAAGCAAACTCAATTTCTCAACCTACTCATCTTCAATAAAGCCTTCACAAACAACCTCTGGGAAGAGGAGACCCTGTTCAGCAAATGGTGCTGAGAAAACTGGCTGACTACATGCAGAAGAATGAAACAGAACCCTTACCTATCACCATCCACAAATGGACCAAAGACCTAAATGTAAAATCTCAAACTATACAAATCTTAGACAACACAGTAGACACCCTTACAGACATTGGATTAGGCAAACAATTCCTGATCAAAGGCCCATCCCATAAGAGGTAAGAGAGAGGAGCAGGACCTCATCAAACGGAAAAGCTTCTACAAAACAAAATAAATCATCAAGAGAGTGGGGAGACTGCTCACAGAATGGGAGAAAAAAATTGTCAACTGTATATCTGACAAAGGCTTAACATCCAGGATCTATAAGGAACTCGAATATAACTAAAGGAAAAAAATAAAAACAACCCTATTAAAAAGTGGCAAGAGTTATGAATAGACACTTCTCAAAAGAAGATATAAGAGCAGCCAACAATACATAAAAAATGTTCAGTCTCATTTACCAACCAAAAAAATGCAAATCAAAACAACACTGAGATACTGCTTAATTCCAGTCAGGATGGCCATCATTAATAACTCAAAAACAGCAGATGCTAGAGAGGATGCAGAGAAAAAGGAACACTTTGACACTGTTGGTGGGAGTGTAAAATAGTACAACCTCTGTGGAAAACAGTGTGGCAATTTCTAAAAGATCTTAAAACGAACCTTCCGTATGACTCAGCACTCCCCATTCTGGGAATATACTTGGAGGTACTCAAATCACTCCACAAAAAAGATACCTGTGCACGCATGTTTATTGCAACACTATTCACAATAGTAAAAACATGGAACCAACTGTGCTTCCCATCAAAAGTGGACTGGATAAAAAAAATGTGGTACATATACAGGATAGAATATTATGCAGCCATAAAGAAGGGCAAAATTATGAACTTCACAGCAAGTTGGATGGATTTAGGGTCTATTATACTGAGTGATCTATCACAGAAACAAAGAGCTGAGTACCACACGTTCTCATGCATAAGTGGATCTTGAACATTTATCATAATACTACAAGAAAGGGATTGGCAGTAGTGGGACATTGCCAGGGAAATGGGGTAACACATGAAATGAATAACGGTAACTGACCTAAAGCAGGAGAAGTGAGGACCAATAGGAGGCCCAAACTTCACCTGTACGTTGACCACTTGTGTACATAATTCTGAATTGTACCCCACATATTTAAAATGAAATAATAATAAAAACTTTTTTTTTTTGTAGAGACAAGTTCTCATTATGTTGCCCAAACTGTTCTCAAACTTCTGGGCTCAAGTAATTTTCCCATCTCAGCCTCTCAAATGCTGTGATTACAAATTAATCTTTATGTGTGCTATCAGTGATATTTTGCTGGATTACTTCACTTTTACCCACTGATGGTAACTAGTAATTTGTTATATGTAAATTTTAAAAATTATTAAAATAAAAAATAATTCACCATGCAATGCAAAGCAATATGACCACAATTCCTAAATTTGAGTCAGTAGAGTCCCAAGGAAATACATTTTTGGATAGATTCCTATGTCTAAGTGTGCAGCAGATGATACCAATTATTTAAAAGCAATGCCTTTGTAGCTTATTTTGCAATTTACTAACCTGTTGTTAGGACCAGTCTAGTTCTTTGACAATAATTCATGAAACTTAATTTGAATAATTCTCGATAATTTATTCATAAAACAGTAAGATAATGATAATTTCAGCTTAATGTTTTTCACATGCCATTCAATACTTTGATGCGTTTAAAAAGTAGTGATGAAAACGGATAAATATTCATTCAGATTTTTAATTTGTTTAATGTATACATTTTCAAATAATAACAAATGTTAAAAAGGAATCCTGTATTCTATATAATGTTAACATAAAATAAATTTCAAATAGTATGTAACTATAAAAAGGCCTAGAAGTTTCCCCTGAGATGTGAAGCAAAACTATAATTAAAAAAACAAACAAACAAAAAAAACTGTCCTACTTTTGAGAAAAACTAACCCGACCACCAGACGAAAAGGGGCACTATGCTGGCGCTTCGGAGAAGGCATTCACTAAATCACACAAGGGCCCTGCCTTCCCCGGGGCGCAGACAAGCAGAGTCCGAAGGAGCAATGCCTTACAGAGGTGAGGATGAGTGGCGGGAGCCACGGACCGGCAGCTGTCTACCTTGAGGGGAAACAGGAGAGCGCTTGAAGAGGGTGGCATTGAGCCGTGTACTCAATGTGCCTGGGTGTTAGGCCAGACCAGACAAACATCTTGAGCAAAGGTAGTCTGCAGAGGGCTTGGCTGACCAGGGACAATGAGTTCAGTATGGCAGAAAGTAGGACGTAGGTCAAATACTGAAGATAATGCCAGCAATAAGAGACGAGGACCCACTGGAATTAATGAATTCTCTATATAACGCCATTAAAGTATTTTTTCCTGGTATATAAAATTTTATGGTAAACTTACTGACAGTTTCAATTAAGAAATTCTCTGGGCGAAAAAAAAAAGAAAAACTAAAAGTTTAAATTAGGATGACCCAGTAAATTTTAGGCAAATCAGGAATTACTTAAATCATTAAATAGAGAATGGATTATCCATGCTAAACTTATGTTTATAGAAGCACATATCTCAAATTCAGCAATTTGATGATATAACTTTTTTGTTGATATTCTTTCAACATCTGCAAACAAATCTGGCAGTAAGATTTATTATACAGCTTTTTAAAAATCGAAAGTAACCTGGTAGTTGTTGTAAAGGCATTAGAAGTATCTTCAGTTTTTATTTTTAAATAATCATTATACATATCTTCTTGCTGTTTCCATAATTCCACCTTTTGCAGTGGCTACTTAAAAGAGATCAGTGGCCTCAGTTAGTGTTAAGCATGTTAATTTTTGAGCATCCTTTAAAATCGCCCTATGATCTGTTAGGTTAAACCTCAAAGAAATGTCTTGTTAGTCTGGGGTCCCTGCCTGTGTTGCATACCTCATCTCTTTTGAGCTGCATATCTTATCTCTCAGGCAAATGACTGTCATGCCAATCCATGGATCTAGTTTTCAAGAGGATTTACCAGTAATTTTTGTACCTCCCTTGCTACAACTAACCCACAAACCTCAGCTCAGGGAATTAAAAAATGTTGGAATGTTTCAGAATGGAAAGCTTCTGATATTCCAGGGAAACATTTTTGACTCAGCTGAACCTCAATTATCAGAACTTTTCAAAAACTAATTTGAATTTTATAGATTCTTTAAGATGCATATTTTTTGCAGCATCTTAGGTTCCCCAGACACTCTTAACCCACTCTTAAAGGAGACAAACACCTTTCTTTTTTTTTAATTAGGTGAAGAAAGTTGAGGTAAATATTTGAACTATTAGTTCTTTCATTCTAGATTTCTGTGGATATTTTAAAATCATATTTCAACTTTTATGAAACATACAGTATCTTATAAAGTACAGTGGTGACTTTCAAGAATGACAGGTATTTTGATTTCCATTCAAAAGAGGAAAAGAAATCGCAGTCCAAAGCACAATTATGTAATTTACATATCTCATGTTTCTACACATACTTTTTATTGTATTTATATCTCAAAGTACAGAACTTAGCAAATCAACATAGTCTAGAAGTAGACCTCTTGTCTCCCAGGAGCCTGTTTTTTAATTAATTTTCCTCTCAAATAGAGCTCTCCTCTTCCCCAGTATTCCTTCACCTTGAGATCAGAGTTATCTTTCTTAAATGCAAATGAAATAATTATTTTGTCTAATACATTGTTAGAATGCTCTACAATACTGGATTATCTCTTCGAAGTTAATATAAAGAATTCACCATCTAGTAATTTTTTATCTCCTATGTGAGCTGACACTAAACTCAGATAAGGATGAAATTCTTATCACATGAAATCTTTATTACTAATTGATATATTATCAATATTTTTCATATTTTTCCTCTGTCTGGCATTTTCTTACTCCTTTTTCCTTTCGAACTCATTTATTTCTCATGGCAAATTTCAAATATTTCTTCCTCAGCTGCAATTTGCAACCTTCCTGAGAATAGATGCTTGTCCCTACTGTTTGATCATAGCACTGTATATCCTTCCACTAAACAAACATTGAATTATATTTTAACTATTTGTATTTAATTAATGTATCTCTGAAATCAAATGATATTTCAGGACATGAACTATTTTGACCCGTTTCTCATCTCCCCACACTCAACCCATGGAAATAGTGATGTGTGTTCAGGTATGCTATTGATTAAATAATTATAGGTATATAATTATGTCTCCACTCTTGAAATTTAGTTTATCGTTGTGTTTACTTCTTTGATGCTAAAATTATATATAGTTGTACATAAATATAAACTGTAAATTATGTCATTTTCACTGAATTCATCTTTATTTAAAAATATAAAGCATTATCCTCAAGTATATTGTTAATATAAATGTATTACATAATCATTAGGAAAAGTTTGACAATGTATAAAGAAAAGGAACCACTATGGTCATAGTAAAGCAGTCACATACACATATAGTGTAGATCTTTTAGATATATATTTTCTACTTTCTTTAGTAAAAAATCGTAACAGTGCTGTTTTTAGGCAGTTACTTATTATAAACAAAACTATGGGCACTGCTAGCAATATTCATTTTTCCCTATAAAACAGAAGAAAAATTCTCCAAAATTTATTACTGCTTTAAATATTATGCTCATTTACTACATTTACATGCTGGAAAGTATTTACTACTCACACAATAAGTACCAATAGTACCAAGCCCATCTGAATCTGGGCTGCATTGTAGAGGAAGTAATACCATTATTTCTTCTATTGTATAAAGTGTCTCACAAATGTGAACAAATGAAGGGAAATATGACTAGGTTATAATAATATCTTTGACTACAAAAGTAATCACAAACTGTAAATGGAAGCTTAAAAAATGGAAGGGATTATCAGTGAATTTTAGTAAGGTACTTAGGAAGCTAAAAAAGGAAAACTAAAACAATGATTTGATTATGTATCTCTGTTGTAGTTGGCAGGAAGAAAAGTGCACACACACACACACACACACACACACACACACACACTAGAAATAAACCCAAAAAAAAGCATCATTTTCGTTTTTTTTTTTTTAATATTCAATATTTTTTATTATGATATTGTGGGGTACAGTTAAGGGTTAGGTATACAAATTTGCTTCGTTCAGGCATCCTTGTTGACAAGAAGTGTCTCCCCCTCTCCAGACAGATATTTACTACCATTAATCCCATCACCTTACCCCTGCCCCCCCGTAGTTCCCCATCACTGTCAGTCATTTTCTTGTGGTAATAACGTTGGATGATCAAGGTCTACTATATGAGTGAGAACATGTGATACTCAGTTCTTTGTTTCTGTGAGAGGTCACTCAGTATTATAGACTCTAGTTCCATCCAGGTTGCTACGAATTCATGATTTTGTTCTTTTTTATGGCTGCGTAGTATTCCATTGTGTATATATACCACATTTTTTTAATCCAGTCCTCTTTTGATGGACAGCATGGTTGCTTCCAGGTTCTTGCTATTGTGAACAATGCTGGGATAAACATACATGTGCAGGTATCTTTTTTATAGAGTGATTTGAGTTATTCCGGGTATATTCCCAGCAGGGGGATTGCGGGGTCATATGGGAAGTTGATATTTAAAGCTTTTAGGAATCGCCACACTGCTTTCCACAGAGGTTGCACTAGTTTACAATCCCACCAACAGTG
>CAUYQG010026847.1:0-50007 GCA_963574415.1 Tarsius wallacei
AGGAGTTATGTAGGTGATTTATAACACTGTTTTCACAGATTTAGGATGAAAATTAATCATTAAGGTTTTTACTTAATTCAATAGTTAAAATTCTAAGTTAACATTTATAGAGTGGGCTTTCACTGAATTCATAATATACTAATTGGATACTTTTATGATAAATTAATTAAATACAGAAAGCAACCTTAGGGGCCTAGGAAACATCACTAAAAGCTTCTTTTGAGTTTTCTTTAGAAATAAACACTGCAGGATAAAAGAAAAGTAATGCAGCCTCCCAAAGCGCTGGGATTATGTGCTGAGCCACTAAGAAAAAAAAAAAAAAAAAAAAAGTAATGAAGACACCTGGACAAGAAAGGCAATTACGAAGTTAGAAGGTCAAAGAAGACCCAGAGAGAAAACTCCTGACACATGGAGAAATGTGCACTTGGAAACTTTCTTGGGACATTTCAAGGACTGTAATTTGGGACTTTGGACTAAAACTATCATCTTTGGCTTTATGAAAAAGACTCATTGACTGAAAGTAGATATGGTTCTTGGCTTGTCCGTTGCTTCTAAGACCACTAGATGGTGGTAACTTCTGAGGAATAATGTACGTGAAGGAATTTTCTTTGTCTTGCCCCTTTACAAATGGTACAAAAGCTCTGTGTTTACCAACATTAAATTGGCATTCTGTCCAGCAAACAGGTGTCCAAAGTGCATTCTTTTGCCTACTCCGTCTCTCCTTCAGGAAACCCCAGACCCGGCGGGAGCAAGACTCTGGCATTGTATGGTCTTACAAAGGTCTTGCAAAGGTTTTATAGTGTTTCCTCATTTATTAAAAGTGGATAATAATTGTAATTTTGCCATCAACTTCTTGTGAGGATTAGAGTATTTGAACAAATAAATTTCTTAGTACAGTATATAAAGAGTATTTACTATGAAAAACTGACACAAGTAAGAGCACACAACACATGTTAGCCATTTGTGATCACGTAATTTACTTAACTGTTACATAAACTGATGAAATTTCATTATACAAAGAAGTTGTTGTGTCTATGGAAATTAAATTGAATGCTTTAGAATCATCCAAAAAGATAAATGATCTACACCCACCCAAATGCATACAAACATCCCCTCAAACCCACACACAATTTAATTTTAAAACATGCAATTTGAAACATCCAAATTAAGTCTGGTCAGAGAACTTTAAGTTTGGGAAATAAAATCATGAGATTCCCTAAGGATTCTACATTCAAATTACTTTGCAACTAATTTTAAATAAACCCAAATGAATGTAGAATTAGTGTTTTGTCTTGTTTTTTTACAAAAAAGGACAATGCAGAATTCCACTCTGGGGAATCATACTCAAGGAAAAGGCCTTGGCCTCACTGCAAAGAATCAAGAAATAAGCATACATTAATATATTCCTTATCTGCAGTTTTGCTTCCTGTGGTTTTAGTTGCTTGTGATTCAGTATGATAAAATATTGAGAGAGAAAGAGAGAGAGAGAGAGAGAGAGAGAGAGAGAAAGAGAGAGAGAGAGAGAAAGAGAGAGAGTTGCAATATACGATTATAATTGTTCTATTTAATTTTCACTTATTATTTTTAATTTCTAATTTTCCCTAATTTATAAATTAAACTTTATCATAGGTATGTACATATAGGAGAAAATATAGTATATACAGGGTTCAGTACTATCTGCGGTTTCAGGCATCCATTGGGGTCTTTGGAATGTAAGTTATAGGAAAGGCTAGTTTTAATTTTTTAGTGCTGTAGACTGCCTACTTCTCATTAATGAAATTTGATTATGCAAAATTATAAGATTTAGCAATACAGTTTCCTTCTGAATCAAATTTTACAATGAACTTTTTGTCTTCAATTAGTTTTGGATGATTTCCGGAGTAACTACTGGAAAAATGATTTTAGCTTCTGCAGTGTTGATACACACATGAGCAATGTTCATTTTCTGTGTGTTTCAAATGATGAAGGCAACCAAACAAGCAATTAGTTTCTAATGAAGGAGGTCAGTTTGACATCTGCTGTGGCTATTTTTTTTTTTTTTTGCTTGTCTACATTCAGTTAAAATCTACAATTAGAAACTCTAAGCATAGAATAAATGTGCTTATAATAAGCCATATCCTGCTTCTTTGAATAGCAGAAACTCTCTTATTATAGTTTACAGTTTTTTTGAACAAAGGCAGTAGACTGGATACTTTGGTTTTCAATTTAACTGTTATCTAATAGATATTAATATTGTTTTAAAAAGTCATAGTTACAATGTGATTAGTAAAATGGCAAACAGTTTGCAAATAGTTCCCATTTAGTGCTATTTATAATAAGATAAAAACTGACTTTCAAATTTTAATTTTATATTGCATGTTTTTAAAAAATATTTTTGATAAGGGACTTTAAAAATTATTTTTTTAAGTTTTCAAAAGAAGTTGGGATATTTTTAAAGAGCTTTCCAATCAGAACTAAAACAAAACAAAATGTGAGCACAAACACAACCACAATGATTATGCTTTTTTTCCTTACTATGCCAGGACTTACAAGCCCAAAGCAGTGAGTTTGAAAGTGGTGGCCAGCAGGATTTTTCTTTATGTTTTTGACAGAGTCTCTACAGGCTTTATTACCACAACCTGAAACAATCTATTTTCTGGTGATAAAAATAGGTTCCTTTCTCATTCTTTTTTTCTTCAGAATAGTGACAGGCAAAGAAGAACAATTCTCAAAATCAGTAGACCATGTTTCAGTCAGGGATCCTAAACATATATTATATTAAGCTATAATGAGCATTGTCTGGTTCAAATAACTGTCCCACCTGCATTGGTGATTGAGTTGTATCAAGACACCCACAATGAGCTTTCCAGGGTTACTGAGGTCACATAACTAGATTTCAGATCTTTCATGACATGTCTAAGATGATTAAGGAAAGAATGATTAGTAGAGAAATTGTATTACACAATCAAGACCTTTAGTATTTATCAGCACTAGTTATTTACTCACCCCATTAGTTATTTGTAGCACTAGTTGTTTGAGAATATTTTTGGGACAATTATAATAATATATAAGAATATAGTTGTTTCCTTATTTTGGAGGATCTTCAAGTAAACACCATATCCAAATGAAAATGCTCATAACAAGCTTTGATTCCTCCTTTTCCATCAGCTAGTAAATAATCCTATTAATTTGACTTCATTTTTTTGTTGTTTAAACACTTTGCTTTATTTCTAATGTCTTTATTTCTACCTACCTAATTCAAACCTACCTCATAGTCTTGCAAAGATTATATTTTGAATAGTTTCCTATTATTTCCCTGTTTCAGATATGCCAGTCCATTTTACTATGCTTTGTCACCAGAGCAATCAAAAAGTAACTTATCATGCTGCTGTCATACTAAAAAAATTGGGGTGTCCTATAATAATGCTTCAGATAATTGTTTTGGAAGAAAAATAATAAACTTAATGGCAATTTTGTAGGTATTTAAACTCCTTAAGACATACTATGTTTTTAACTCTAACATGTAAAGAAAAAGACTGAACTAACCAAAAAGTACTTTTCTTGGACACATCAGAGAACTGAGGTCACAAGACAACCTGCCATCCTAAAATTTGAAAAGGCAGGCAAATTCAGAGAATTACAACTGATACCTGCTTTTCTGGATGAAACAGAAGCCACTGGAGCAATAAACTGATAATGACACTTGAATGGTAATTTTGATGAATTGCTGGAGGCTGAATGTGGACTAGCAGAAGAATGGGAAACTGTTTGGGGATCACAGATTTAGGAATCTCACAGTTTTGTAGGTTTTAACTCCAGGAATCTCATCACGGTTTTACTGTAAAGATTTGATAAAGCTCTGGCAGGGGGAGAAGAAAGTAACCATGTGAAACATGCCTAGAGAATCCTCCATAACAAAGAGAAAACTTTATCAGAGCTTTTTTCTGCCTGAAGGTGTTTTCCTGATTTCATCCTTCTCTAGCCTTCCTGTCTTATCTGGGGGAGAGGGATGCATTAAGAAACATTTTTGAAGGGTCACAAAACTTTGTGAAGAAACATTTTTGAAGGCCCATGGAAAAAGGTCCATGAAAAGAGGGAGTTTAATTATAATACTATAGAAAACTTTCCCTCTCTCATATCTTACTACTCTATCAAACAGGGCTTAAGTGTACCATCCTATCACAGCTGACAGAGCTGCAGGATACAGATTCTATATAAGGAGAAGTTCTTAGGGGAGCCTGATGGCAACAGAGGAGACAAAAAAAAAGAAACTAAATAAATCTTGAGGCTATGACACCTACAACTGCAGAAGACATTAAACATATTCCAACTCCTACCCAGATTAACATAAATCCTCACACTAAGGACCCATTTACCTCAGCTTCTATTACCAGATACATCATTAGATTGGACACGAATTAAGAATCAACAGGCTTGAAGATAGAGCTTCAAGATACAGAGTTTCCAAATTAACATACAAAGAGAAAAAGAATGGGAAAAAAAAATACCCCAGAACATTCAAGAGCTGTGGGACAATTAAAAGATATGTAGCAACTGTATAATTGAATCACCAAATGTAGAAAAAACAAAAAGAGATCAGAACAAAGTCAATATTTGAAGTAATAATGACTCCGAAGTTTTCAAAACTGACAGACACCTAGCCACAGATCCTGAAACTCAGAGAACACCAGGCAGGATAAATACTGAAAATTTACACCTGGGTATATCATATAGGAACTAAAACAAACCGAATACACAGAGAATATCTTTTAAAAAGCCTAAATTTCTCAAACAAAAATAAATACTTAATTGCTAGAGCAGCCTGACAAAAAAGGATCAAGAAGTTTTTCAGGGAGAAGAATAATGATCAGAAATGTTATCTGCAAAAAGAATTGGAGAGCATCAAAGAAGAAATAAATGAAGGTAAATTAAAATATTTTTTTCCTTAATATGAAAGAGAAGTTGTATGTCATAATTTAGTAAAAATGTTTTTGGTGGTCATAGCATATAAATAAATGAAATGAATGACAGTAAAGTCACAAACGACAGAAGGGAGGGATTAATAATACTCTACTATGAGGTGTTATAAAAAAAGCAGTAGAGTGTTATTTGAGGGTAAATTTAAATTGCATTGCAGCTTTTAGGGAAGTCAATAAAAATGTTTTAAAAATAAGTATAGTTGATATTCTGAAAGAAAAGAGAAAATTATGTAAAATGCTCCAATAAAACTTGAGAATGCAAAAGAGAGAGAAAAGAAAAAACAAAAATCCAATGAAGAGTAAACAGTTAAACACATGATAGATATTAATCAAACCATATTAATAATGACTTTAAATGTAAATGGTCTAAATACAACCATTAAAGGATACATCGTCAGAGTGAATAAAAAATACCTACCAATATGCTGTCTACAAGAAACTGGCTTTAAATATAAAGATTCAGGTTAAAAATAAAGGAATGGGGAAATACATACCACCATACTAACACTGATCAGAAGAAAGCAGAAGCTATATTAATTTCAGAGTAGGCTTTAACATAGAAAATTAATGCTGGTTAAAGAAAGCTATTTGGTAGTGATAAAGGATCAATTCCTCAAGAAGATATAATCACATTTAACACGTACGTGTGAACCAAAATTCCCTTAGCTTGCTTCCTTGTATGCAAATTAGGAAACATACAACATTATTTGGAGGATTCTATAGTATTAGAAAGTCTGCAAAGTGACTATTCATTTTGAAGTATCTTAGTTTTTCTTTGCATGGTGTACTTGTCATTCACAATCTGTTTCCACTTTCATTACCACCCTCAATTACTGCTACTTTTTCCCAAACATGCTTCCTGTAGTTATGCCAATTTCCAATAGTTCTGTAAATAGCCTACACACTTGTTCATGTACGCACTTTTTCACGTGTACTTATTGATGGATGAAATGTTCTTCCCTGCCACCAAACTCAACCTGTTTATCTTATAAAATCTTTACAAATTTGCAATAAATTTATATAGAATTAATTGCTAGCTTCTCATTTTTATGTAAGTGATAGTTAACTTTAATATACATATTTAATTTCATTATATACCATTTTTATGTCATTTTCTACTCTTGAGATAAGAGTTCCTGATTTAGAAAGACTGCATAATAGTTCACTTTTTATCCTTTGCCCCCAGCAAAACAATTTGTACAGGACAGTGATTAATAATATGATAACACTACATTCTCATGATTTTCCATAAACATAATGAATTTACACTTTGGAGGCTTTTGCATAATTTATTTTTCTTTAATTTGGATCTGTCTTTCCTCTCTGAGGCTTATAAACTTATCAGCATTCATGATCATGATCAATTATAATACTGCTATGCTTTCTTCTAGATGTTTCATAATTTTAGCATCTATATTTAGGTTTATGACTCACCTCAAATTAACTTTTGTGTCTAATGTGTAAAAGGGAAGAGATTCTTTTTGTTTATTTTTTATTCAGTTGTTCCAGTACACCACTTCTGAAATTTTCTTTTTTCTTCCTTGAACTAATTTTTGCCAATCCAAAAAAAACCCAAAACCCTTGATTGTATTTATGTAGACCTGTTTATGAACTCTCCTTTGTTCCAGTCATCTATTTATCTTATAATAATAACAATAATAATAATAATAATAATAAGCTTTATAATTAGTCTTGAAGTCAGGCATCCTGACTTCAAAATCCTCAAATTTTGTTTTTATTTTCAACAACATTTGATTTGTCTATCTAGGTTCATTACATTTTCACACAAATTTTTGTATTAATTTGTCAATAATTAATTTTTTATTAATTTAGGTAGAATTGATATATTTACAATATTTATTTAGGTCAGCTCTAATATTTCTTGAGAAAACTGTATAGGTTTCAAAGGAGAGGGCTTGCTTAGCTTTCATTAGATATATCCTTAGTTGCTTTTTTAAAAATAATAATATTGTGAATGATATTGGTTTTTAAATTGTATTTTCCCATTGTTTGTTGCTACCTTGTAGAAATACAATTGATTTTTGTATTGATTTTAAATCTCAAGAACTTGCTGAATTTACTTATTACATCTAGAATTTAAAAATATATTTCCTGTTGGGTTCGGTGGCTCAGCCTGTAATCCCGCGCTTTGGGAGGCTGAGTGGATTGCCTGAGCCCGCAGGTTTGAGACCCACCTGGGCAACTTGGCGAGACCTCATCTCTACAATAAATAAAAAAATCAGCCGGACGTGGTAGCAAGCGCCTGTAATATATATATTTCCTAGATGTTTCAATGTAAATCATTTTGTTGTCTGCAGAAAAAAGTACTTATTTTTCTTCCTTACTCCTTCTCTTATCTCTGTTCCCTCCTGTCTTCCCCAGTTTCATCCCTCTTTCCTTTCTTCATTCCCTTTTCTTTACTTTAATTCATTGACTAGAACATTTAAAAAATATGTACAATGTTGAATAAAAAAGGTAAAAAGTATACCACCTTTCCTTGTCCTCAATCTTTGTTGTGGAGTATGTCCAAGATTTCATTAATAGGTTTGATGTCAGTTGAAAGTTATTTATAGATGCTATTTTTCAAGTTGAGGATGAGTTTTATTTTTGATTCTGATAAATTTTTATTATTAATGAATGTTAAATTTTGTCTAATGCTTTTTTGCATCTGCTAGACAACAATGTAATTTATCTTCTTTATTCTTTCTAATGTGATACATTATATTCATTGATTTCGGAATGTTAATATAACCTTGAATTCTTGGCATAAATTTCCCTTAACCATGATGTAATTTCTAATTATACATATGTTAGTTTGCCTTATATTTTCCCACAGGTAGTTGACTTTCTGATCAGTTGTTTTTTACATTTTCTTTTCTCTGTACTTCCTTTACGATAATCTCTCCCAACCTGTCTAAAAATTCACGGATTTTTTTTTTTTTACAGTATAATTCTAATGTTAAACCCACTTTGTATTGCAAACCATAGAATTTCTATATTCTAATAGTTTTCTCTGATGAGGGAATGTTTATCTATACTTCCTATCTATTCCTTGTACTTATTTAGAATAGTTATATTAAAGTCTATGTTTGCCAGTTCCAGTATGGAGGTTATCTGTGAGTGAGATTCTTCTGATTTTTTTCCCTGATTGTGAAGCCCAGTTTTTTCCTTCTTCATATACCTCATTATTCTTTTGCTGTTTATCAGGCACTATGTGTAGAAACTAGGAAGATCAGAGTACACTATTGTTTTGTTGTATATTCCCAGATTATGCAAAGATTTTTGCATCTGATAACTAACGTGAGAAAGCATTCATTTGAATTTTACCAGTTGTTGAATCACTGTAGTTAACAGCGTACAGTTTTAAGATTAGGTTCATTACTGGTTGGTCCAACTCAAGACATATAGTTCTTTGACTGCAGCTTGCTAATGCTCTGGAATAGCTACTCTCTTTGTTTTTATCAGAATTTGAATGTTTTTATCAGGAAAGTGTTAGACAGAAGTATTCCTGTCATATTTTGTAGTTCCTAGTACTATTAGAATGTGTTAGAGTTTTTCAAATATGTAAGTTATTTCTGTCTTTCAATCTTAGCTTCATTAACTTTAAGCAAATTGAGAAAGAGTGAGATCAAAATTGTTATGCCAAAGAAATTTTATTGCATTCAGGTTCTCTCAAACTTGAATCATTCCTGCCTACTTAACAGTTGTTAATATCTTCTCTGACCTTTTCTCAATTGAATTTAGTTTCTGAATCTTTTGCAGATTTGTCTTGACCCAGACCTGTGTTTTCCAAGTGCTGTTGAAGGAAGCTAATTGCCCATGAAGGCCCCTATGAAAACCATTTCATCAAGACTTTCTTTCATCTACCACTCTTAAATAACGCTATAAGACTGTTCCCCACCCCCCCAATACTTTTCTTGGTATTGACACAGAGACAAAGCTATTCTTCATTTTTTACATCAAAAAATGGAGGCAGAACTCTGGAACATATACATTTGGGTTTTATGTTGATTTCTCAGGTGTATGCTCTGAAGAGTCTTCGAATCCTCAGTAAGAAGAAATAAATATTACTCTAGATTCAAGATAGATATACCTAGTATATTTACATTACATGATTTATGAAGGTTTTTTTTTACTAAACAAGAATATAGATACCCTCATGTGGAATAGCAAGCTTGGGTTCACTAATAAATAATGGTGAAGCAAATAGTAGTTGAAACCAGTTTATAAGCATAGTGTACTGTTACGTGAACAACAAGAGGAGAGAAAATCAAAACTAGCTCTAGACCAAGGAGGATACAAAAATGGTTGATGTTCGTAATTCAGAGGCTCAACACTAGTGTTCAGTCAAGGAACCAAGGAAGGTTCCTTAGAGACTGGTAGACATGGAAGTATGCTATTGTTTTAGAGAGGAAACATACAACTATATGCTCATGGCATCTGAATATGGTATAGAAATCACTGGTGTGGATCCTAGAACATATAAACCAAAGGTGTGCAATGCAATAATGCTAGAATATGTTTCTAGAATTTGACAAAGAGTAAATATTTTAAAATGTGTTTCAAATTACCACAGTAATATATATATTTGTGGTAATGGTTAGTATAAAATAACACAAATAGCACAAGTTTTATAACGACAAAAAGCAACTTTTTTTTTTTAATCCTCCTGAGCTATTTCATTTTAGTAACTTTGTGGGTATCTTTGTACACCTTTCTACCTGTTTACATGCACATAAGAAAATATTTTCAATAAACAGTGTTTAGAGAGAGAGGTTAGAGATACTTCTTTCAAAGTAGGAAGACACTGCATACGTTTCCTTGCTACTTTAAATCATGAAAGTCTGCAATTTAGAGATAGCTATAAGCTTTGTGTTACTTTTATTAGGAATTATTACTATTTTGCTTCTTCGTTCTGATCCCCCCCATTGCTTTCCTTTCTACCCACATAAATCTCCAGCTCAGTGCCTTCTTAATCCATATTAACAACTTGGTGGGTATCTATTTGTACTTCGCCTCACACAAGTAAACAGTGTACAAACACATGTACATGCCCTAATAATATTTTATAGAGATAGATACATATATACATGTATACAAATGTGCCAAGTTGTTTTTTCTGTTTCTTGTTTTTGTCCCAGAGCAGAGCTGAAGCTTCTTTTTTTGAGTAAAAAGAAATTCTACCAGTAGATAGCAGTTGTCTCCTGTGGTGGAGGTGTCTAGCCTGCCCTTCCTCACAACTTCCTTAGGGATTTCAAATAACTTAATCCCTTGCCAGAAATCTCTTGAAATATATCTCCTACCAATTCTGTTTTACTGGTTGAACCCTGATGTCTTCTGGTGCATACATTTGGGTTATAAATACAAACAAGAGTTTGGTTAAGGCAATGGTTTTCTGCCACTCTGACTGTATATTGAATTAACCTTGATAGCCTTAAAATAATGCTGACTTCTGGGTTTCATGCCTAAATATTATGAATTAATTGGTCCAGGATTTGTCAGAGAGAATGGAATTTTTAAACCTTTTCAGGTGGGTCTAATGTGTCAATAAGGTTGAAAGCCTCCTATGACTAGGAGTGAAATTGTTTAATTGTAACGTGAATGTTTATTTTTAGTAGGTAAAGGTAAATTGTTTTCCAAAGTGATTATACTACCTTTTATTCCTTCCCCCAAAAGTGTAAAGGACTTCCTTTTGCTCTATTAGTCATTTTTGCATTGCTCCTCATCTTAATTTTGATCAGTAAAGTGCTCATAAAAATAATGTATAGGCCAGGCTTGGTGGCTCAGCTTGTAATCACAGCACTTTGGGAGGTCGAGGCGAGTGGATTGCCTGAGCCTCCAGTTTTGAGACCAGCTCGGGCAACTTGGCAAGACTTCATTTCTACAATAAATAAAAAATTATCCTGGCATGGTAGCATACACCTGTAGTTGCGACTACTTGGAAGGCTGAGGCGGAAGGATCCTGGAGCCCAGCAGGTTGGCTTTGGGGTGGCTGTGAGTGTGCCACTGCACACCAGCCTGGGCAACAAAGTGAGATGCCAACTCAAAAAAAAAACGATATAATAATAATGCATATATTATAATGCATTATTATTTTATTATATATTTCTGTGGTTATAATCGATTTTTAAAAATATTTTCACGTTTATAAACTTTTCAGACTACGTCTTCTGCTAAGCATCAGTTCATATATTTGCCTATTATGTATCTTTTAAATTAAGTTATAGGGATTTTTAAATATTCTGAATACTAATTCACTGTCAGCTTTATGCAAATATTTTCTCCAAGTTTGCGTTTTCTCTTATAGTAAAAAGGAAGACTCCATTTTGGATGTTCAACATCAGACAGCTTTTGAATCATCCCGCTTTCCCTTTCACTTCACATCTGGGCAAATTGATAATAAACCCACATGTGCCCTTTCTTGGCACTTGCAAGAAGTTGAATGTTTCCCAGGACCCATCATTCTGGCCCCACTTTTTTTTTTTTTTTTTGAGTTGGAGTCTCTGTCGCCCAGACTGGAGTGCAGTGGCACACCTCCGGCCACCGCAGCCTTGACCCGCTGGACTCCCGCGATCCTTCCGCCTCAGCCTTCCAAGCAGCTGGAACTACAGGCGCGCGCTACCACTCCCGGCTAATGTTTTGGTTTATTGTAGAGATGAGGTCTTGCTTGCCCAGGCGGGTCTCGAACCCGCGGGCTCAGGCAATCCACTCGCCTCAGCCTCCCAAGGCGCGGGATTACAGGCTGAGCCACCGAGCCCAACTCTGGCCCCACTTCTTAACCACAATAATACAAAAACTCAGCTTTGCTCTTTCCAGCCATTCAGACCAGCTTGCCCCTGCCTAACTCTCACCAGTGTTAGTAATATATATTTTTATTTCTTTTTGGTGTATCATTAGTCTCAATATGCTATTGAATACTTCAGAATTTGGGGAATATTTTAAAATATTTCTGAAGATTGAACATTACTGATATCATTGTTATAAAATTATGTTTCCTTTCTCATATTAACTGTTTATTCGAGGTTAATTACTATTTGTTTAACTGGACATTTATATTGTATCTATTTGTTTTCTTATATATTGTAGATCCTTGATTGTCTATTCATATGTATTAATGAGGACTTAAGATAAATAATATTGGCAATTGAAGTGGATATCATCAGCATATTTAAAATAACCTTTGGCCAGGCTGGGTGGCTCAGCCTGTAATACCAGCGCTTTCGGAGGCCGCGGTGAGTAGATTGCCTGAGCCCGAGGGTTCAAGACCTGCCCGGGCAACTTGGCAAGACCTCGTCTCTACAGTAAATAAAAAATTAGCCTGGTGTGGTAGCATGCATCCGTAGTTCCAGCTACTAGGAAGGCCGAGGCAGAAAGATCGCCGGAGCCCAGCAGGTCGAGGCTGCGGTGGCCGGGAGGGTGCCACTGCACTCCAGTCTGGGTGACAGAGTGAGACTCCAACTCAAAAAGATAAAATAAATAAATAAATAAATAAAATAAAATAACCTTCTACAGAAATGAATTCAGATTATAATCTTGGAAACCCACATTCTGATAATTCAGAAGGAGAGTGGGTTGCATGGGATTTTCTATCAGTTTTCTTTGGAATGTTGAAGCAGTTTGCTATCTGAGTGTGTTCCTCTACATATGCCACTGTGTCCAGAATTTTTCTGGGTCTCAGTTTAATTCTATTTCTAATCCCAACAACTTGTTTGTCAGACTTCTGTGTCAAATTGCCACTTTACTGCCCAAGGGCAAAAGCTATTGGCAGCCATGCTGAGATATGCTACAACTGGTTTGCAGGTCTTTTAATAATATCTTAATAACAAAATTCAAATTCTACTTGTAATTTTGTACCTTATCACTTTGTTTCCGGGGTGATTCTAAGATTTTTGTTTAATATTTCACTTTTTAAGAAGTTCTTTTGATTTTGAAGTGATTTTAAGCTCCTAATTTCTCGAGGTTTCCTTTTAATTTTCTTATATCTACCTTATATTTTCAGGAATTATTCAGTATTCTCCCGGCTAATTACTTAAGGTCTCAGTTCTCTATTAGGGCTATTAGTGAGTTTATATGTTTATATTCATTCTGTTATTCTAGTGAGTTTTTTTTAAAGGGAAAAATTTCTTATCAGATACCTTAAATTGTAAATTCTGACCTTTATTTTTTAATCGTTTTATTTTTCTCTCCCTTAATTTTTCTTTGTTTTGATCTCATAGTACAATTCCTGTGCTCAACTTTCCTTAACTAAGCTCAATTTTTAAAGACGTATTTCTACTCATTAGATATTATGCAACTATGCTTTGGACATTTTTTCTCTGACATAATTTTCATAATCCATGAGGACATTAACTCAATCATACCATACCGTTTGTGTCCAAGTATTGAATAACCTTGTCTTTTCTCTTCGTTGATAAGATGCTTCTCATTAGAATAAATTTGATCATAGACTTAGAATATCTAAATATACAAAGCTCAAAGCTCAATTTTTGAGAACAGATTTGACTTTCATATTGAAATAGTGCAGCAACACAACAAAACCATAGCAATGGCCATAGTGAATTATATCGTATCTTTTTTTGTTAAAAAAAAAAACTCTGATCAAACATAAAGTCTTACACAGTAGACTTCTCTTTTTAATTCAGTAAGTTTTACTCCATTTTCCAACATCAAAGATTCAGGGTAGAGGGAAGAATATGTGATCTAGCTTATCATTAGGTGGAAAGCAGGCATAAACTATTGCTAAGGTCAGTTCCACAGAGGCTTCTGAATTAGGGGTACTTGAGATCAAAAAGGACCATGGATTAAGAAAGAGAGTAGCTAAAATCAAGAAGCAAAGGGTTGGCAGAATAGAAATCAGTATTTTAAACCAGAACATCTGGATACTTAACATAGGTATGAGAAGAAGCATTTGGACGTTGGCAATGATACCTTTGGTAGACATGAGAAGGATAGCCCTTTTTATTAGGCATCAAAGGCATACTGTCACTTTTATCAGAATAATGGGACATTATTAATGTGAATCAAAGAAGGTATTAACTCTGAATGCCATAGGCATACAAGACATGTGAAAACTTGATTAGACTCCTTTATTGTGGGGATTTTCTTTTAGAGGACAAGGAAGAAGATGGCAAGAGTGATCTTGAATTTCCACAGACAGTGGGAGGCAGAAATTAATAGGAATCTGTGACTGTTATTAAGATGTGCATTTTTTGACCTATCTTTATTCTTTCTAATTCTTCTCACAGATTTGTTAGTCTGGAAAGTAAAAGTTACAAATATTAAATGCTTATGTCATGGTAAACATGCTAAGTGGTTTCATGACTATGACTTAATTTGGGGGTATCACTATCACCCTCATCTTCAATTTTTGGCCCTGCTCTCATTTTGGAAGAATCCTAGAAGATCTTCAAAAGAATGTCTACAGTCTTGATAAGCTCTCATCTAGACATTAACAAGTTTTAAGTTTTTAGATATTGCTTCGGAATAACACATTTCTCTTTGAATCTAAACATCTTCACCTCAGTATGAAAGTACCTAGTGTGGGATTTTCATTAGGAGAATCAGCTAAAAGTAACTTTGGTCACAATACCTTTAAATTGTCAATAGTTAATGAGATATGGTATTTATTGTATAGAACATTATACCAGAAATCAGAAAACCTGTATTCCAAAATATCCCTTACCCATTACCCTGAAAACATTATATCCACTTACATTTTCTTTCCTATTTCTCTAAAATTATGTTACTGATTTTGCAAAGTGATTATGCAGAGTGATAGCTATTCACTATTTACAAAATAAAAGATGCAGAATAAAGGGAAACCAGCAATAATTAAATAAGTTGCCACAGTTACAATGGAATTTATACAAGTTAAAGTAGGAAAAATAATTTGGAAATATAACACACTTAAAAATGCGTTTTAGTAAATGCACATCTCTTAGGTGATTAAATGAGAGAAAAATGTATTATATTAAATCTTCAAATTATTTTTAATATATTTGACTGGCTACCTTTTGAATTTAATTATTTGTCACTTTTGTAAGTTATTTTCGACTCCTGAAGGTCTCTAATTTGTTACATTTATTAAAATCAATTATTCTATTCAGTAGATGAGTAATATATTTGATTTTGTAAATTAACATATTTATTTTGTTAGAAAACAGGTCTTGATTTTTAAATTTTTGTGAAAAGGTGATGATGATGTTTCAACAGGAGTAATTTCTATTTTCTAAGAACTGTAGTTTCTTTGCTTGGTAATCCTTCACATGTAAATGATTTGAATGTAGAAGAAAATCAAATAAGAAGATGAGTTGAGTAGAAATTAACCACTCTTTGTATAGATTCAGCTATTTCTGCAAAGACTTCATATTATATGTGGATGATAAATCTTATTCTCATTAATGTTAATACATAATTATTATAATAAATTTGAAAAGTACAGTTATTATTAAGGAAATAATTATATTCTACTTAACCAGAAATCATCTTTATTACTATTTTGTGACTCTCCATCCTTTTTTTTAACTTTGCCTCATTCTGTCTGTCTCTGTTTCTTTCTCTTTCTCAGTGTACATTTACATTTAACATTAAAATCATACTGAATTAAGATGACATTTTTGTTATAAATATAATTTTAATATTACCATAGTCATTCATTATTAAATAAGAAGTCATAGTTGTAATGGAGCATTCGTTAGGAAGAAAGCAGGCATGAAATGTTGCTAAAGTCAACCCTACAAGACAACTTACTTGATGGTTCTCTCATTGTTGGATTTCTAAAATGTTTCATATTTAAGCATGAACTTTTACATTCATAATTACCTGTTGATTTAGGATAAAAGCCTAAGGATATCACTATGGTGATTCTCAGGATTGAAAGGTTTCAGGGCTCTTGATACATGCTGCCAAATTTTTCTATAAACCTTGCACATGAATTTATATTCTCACTAATATATTAAGACAGCACATATTTCCCAGAAATTGTATTAAAGCAGAATATTTTCATTTTTTCTCTTTGTTATATGGTTAGGAAAAAAGTGAAAACCCATGATTTTTTCAAATTTTTTGAACATTAGTGAAAGTGAATATTTCTTCATAATTTAACATTTACTTTTTCATATGTTAACTAACATCAGATATTTCCATTAAAGTAAAAACAATCTGTAGATCACATTATCCACTCAAAAAAGGTAAAAAAACACTTTTATTGATTGTCAATTTATAGATGCTTGATTTGCCTACTGTGACATTTGCCTATTTCTTACTGCACTATTTCAAAAAGTCTATTTGTACTTAGATTTCTAAATCATTTTAATGGATAACTTTTAGAAATTTTTAATAGTAAAGTTTACATACGTCCTTGAAGATTTTTTGCCAGCCTTAGACTTAGAAAATTATTCTTCATTGCAGTAGTATGTTCATATGCTTTTGTTTAATTTGTCCATTTACATTTAAAATTTCACATTTCAGGTTGACCCACATGGACTTAAACTTTTGTAACAATGCTTTTCCTGTATGCCTAGTCAGTTGTCCTCAAATGTTTATATGGATCCTCTCAGTGTCTTCTTGTAATTTCTTCTGATGGCTCTTTTCTATTATTTGATCTCTAAGTATAAAAATCCCCAGAGTGCTGCCTTGTCTCTTTTCTCCTACTTCTGTACTCTGGTTGTGATCATTTAGTTACATGGTTTTAAGTGTGCTCACGGCTTCCTTTCTCTGTAGCATGATTCTGAAGTACTTATGCCCTGCTATAAATTCTTCCCAGAAGTCTAAACATATATGAAAACAGGTAGACAAATCCAGATTGTGAGGTATTTTATAAATACAATTATCTAGGCTTATAGAGGAAAATTAATAGGATAGATGGATTCAATGAAGTTGTACAAATTGCTCACAAAGTAATGTAGAAAATATATTTTCTTTTACTTCTATCTATCAATTACTTTTCTATATCTTGTTTTAGACTTAATTTTATTGTTTTTTTCAGGATATCAGTATTAATTAAGTACATTATGATCCAAAAAATATGCTTTGAAACAATTTCTAATCATATAATAAGGTTCTTTCTTCTTAATAATCAGGAAACAAACTTTCGATTTGTTACATTTTCTGTTTCTGGATTGATTAGTTACAAGTAATAGTCACACAAACTATCTTAACAATGCTTATTAGGAACTTATTATAAGCATATGAGAGTGGCTAAGAAAACTGAGCCTGTTTTTACAATTCTGCTTCAGGGATACTTAGGCATAGACACCAGATTGTACCATAACCTAAGAATTTTTCCTTCTTTCTTGTTGTTAGGTCCCTTTGTCTCTTTCTACTTATGTGTCTTTCCAGAGATGCATGGATTCTCTTCTCTGCTTCATAGTGCACTGTTGCTTTTCTTTCCCCTCCATCTCAGCACATTGACTTTTCTTGCATCCTCATGCAAAAGGGAGAAATCCTTGCTGTTAAGTTTATGAGAATTGTTAGGTCAGTGGGCTGGTGTGCTGAGCTGGTGCCACAAATAAGATACAAATAATTGCACAAAAATTAGATTGGAAAATGTAGTTTACTTACAATCAGATTGGAGAGAAAGAGGAAAGATTCACTTCCCCAAGTTAGGAGGAGTCCAAAGCTTAGGGAAACAAAACCATGCCGGAGCTTAACAAAACCAATGGCCGTGGCTGTTTGAGGTTGAATGCCTTTTAAACCTTCCCTTTAATGGGGACAGGTCATTAAGGTTTTTGAGTGGTGGTCTGTTTTACATCATCATGAAGGTACCAAGTAAGCACAGGTACTGACATCACAATGATGAATGACAAGCAGGTGGGTGAGTTAGTCACACAACTGTTGCCACAGTGATAGGGTCGTCTGTCACAAAGGTTAGAATGGGCTGATCATGATAGAATAGGTTCCCTTGGTTCCTTATGGTTGGAGGCAAATACTTGGAATAGAAAAATCAATTAATCCAAAACAAGCTGGGGAGGGGATTGTAAAACAATAATCAATAGCTACCTCCAGGAAACTGGTTCTGTCCTTGGCTAGTAATTAGAGGGCAAATTAAAGTGAACTGCTAAAAAAAGACAGAATTAGTTAGTGTTAAAATGACTGCTCTTTGGCTATATCAGATCCATGTTGGTCTTTTGCCCTTTCACTTAAACAGACAATGTTGAGAGCACTTTCAAGTGCATTGACCAAATAGATGTCTTTGACCAATGTCTTTGAGTTCTGGTTTTAAATCTGAAGCAGAGAGGAATCTGTTTGGCCCTGTGTGAGTCAGCGGTCCAACTCTGAACGAATAAGCAACAATGGCAAACTAACTGTGATAAATGGCCTGTTTACCCACTTAGTGAAAGCAGGATCTCTGAAATGGAGTTTGAAGCAGGTTAGGAGACAATAGGCACCTGTAATTTCTACTAAACAAAACACAACTAAAATAAAAGTACTTTGAATTTATGCAAAAATGGCAAACAAATACGCAAAGACATTCAACAGCACAAGAAAATAAAGCAATTACAGTCAAAACAATAACAAAATAACAGTTCTTAATTTCCTTTGAGGAAAATTTAGCAATATAAACAATCAGGAAAAATAATGAGGTAGACGTACATAAATGAATTTTCTCCAAATTATATTTTTAAGAGAAAAATGGGAAAGGAAACTTTATAAATATTATATTTCTACTTCTATAGTAAAAACATCCACTTATATGGGATAAATTCCTTGAAAGAGCTGGAGAATAGTGATATAATGATAAAATAGCCCCACCACTTTAATGCCTTCATAAAAGTTATGCCAGATTTTTTGCTTTTCCTCATCTGGGTGAAAATATCTCATGGATCTAAAAGCTTCTTTTGTCATTTTCTAGTAATCAAAAGTACAGTACGAAGTAATATCGTGCTCAAATTTAATTTTGATACAAAAACATAAAGTTCATGCCTGTCATGTAGAAATGAACATGGCCATTATTTCTCTCTTCATTTTCCTTCCACTCAAGTAGCTGTTTTTGTGCCACTCAGACTGCGGAGCAGAAGCTGGGAGGAAGCATTAGTGGGATAGTGCTAAGATATATGTGGCTAAAGTGGATATAAACAGTTTTTTAGTTTTCTCTGTATCAAGACTTAAATGCAGACATGGCCTTTACCGCACAGAGCTTCCTTAGGCCTTCAGAGTCCCAGGAATACTGGAATCTTTCACCATTAGGCTCCTGGTTCGGGCAATGACTCCTTTGGCGGAGTCTTATCATTCTCACAAACACCTCTTTAGAGCTACCTGTTCATCCAGAAGTCCTTTCTGGGTAGAATTCTCTGTTGAGTTAATCAAGTCATGCTTTTTGCAAATGAAAACACTTTCTCCCTGCTTCCTGTGAGTGAAAGTGCAACTCAACTGGATTCCTTTTGTAGCCCACCACTTCTGGCTCTCCAGGAAGACAGCCACCATCAGGTCCTTGATTTCAACTCAGGTTTCGGTACTTCTGAACCCCAAATTCCCAGTTTCCATGTTAGTCATGCCCTCTTAGAACTTCTCTTAAGCTCTCTTTATTTGCCCACGTGGATAATGGATACATGGCAGAGTTGTGGTGGTAGTGATGTGGTAGGGGTGACATTCTAATGACTATTTTTTAAAATTGGTTTGAATTGTCTTTTATTTAAACAGATTTAGGGGTAGAAATGTTTTTTGGTGACATGGATGAATTTTTATAGTGTGAAGAAGTCTGGGCTTCAAGTGTACCTATCACTCTTACTAGTACGTATTGTACCCAATAGGTAATTTTTCATCCTTCACCCTGTCTCATTCTTACTTCCATGAGTCTTCAATGTCCATTATACTGTTCTATATGCCTTAGGGACCCATAGCTTAACTCCCATTTTTAAGTGAGAACATGCAGCAGTTAGTTTTCTGTTTCTGTGATACTTCACTTAAGATAATGGCCTCTAATTTTATCCAAGTTGCTGCAAATGTCATTATTTTGTTCTTTTTTTTTATGGCTGTTTGCTCTATTTTTTTCAGCTTTTGATACCTGTCTTATGTAATAATTTTAAAATTCATAACACTAAACATACACAACACAAGCACATACATTCACATACTCATATATAGATAAGATAATTTGGGGTGGTTGGTAAAGAAATTAATATTAATGATTTCCTCAGAAAAGTGTCAGAAACTTGAGATCTCCTTACATATTATTTTAAAAATTTAAAAAATTTTACTGATATTCACACACCTTTCACAATTACAAATTAAATTGTATTAAATTATAGTTCAATGTCCCAAAAGTTCCAGTTGACTTAGTTTTCACACTAAGTTTTCATCATTGTAGCCAGCTTGTAATAAAATTTCTTTTGAAGATTAATTGTGCTATGGTCCTATATCTCATAACAGGTAAATATAAAAAAAAACTTGGATTTTAAAATTACAGTATAAATCTATAGATGAATTTCCAAAACATAGCTATATGTTACTTTATACACATGCGAAGTTCTGTTTGTGTTCTTAAAAAAGTCAGAAACAATTAAGTAAAATATCAATATATACAAAATTATATAGAACAAATTTAGTTTTAAGTTTGATTAAAAGTAAAAATTTTAAACAGAGAAGACACAAATTGCTGATATCAGAAATAAAGAGAAGTCATCACTGCTGATCTCATGGGCATTAAAATAAATATAAAAAACTACTATAAAAAAACTCGGCAGCTATAAACATAACAACTTAAATGAAATGTCCAAATTCTTTAGAAGGCAAAACTACCAAACTCTCACAAGAAGAAATAAGCAATATAAATAGTCTTAAATCTATTAATGTGTTTGAATTAATAATTAACAACATTTCAAAAAACAATGTCCTAAGCCCAAGCAAATTCACTGGTGAACTCCATTAAATATTTAAAAAAAACTAAATACCAATACCAGTTATCCAAAATCCTTTCCAGAAAACAGAAGCAGAGGGAATTTTTTAAAAACTCATTCCATGAGTGTAGCACTATCTAAATACTAAAACCAGAAAACCATAATACAAGTAAAAGAAAGCTACAGAAAAATGTTTCTTACAAACATAGATGCAAAAATCCCCCCAAAAGTATTAATAAAGTCTAATATTGTATAGAAAGAATTATATTTTTCTTCCCAAGTTAATCTATAAACAATGCGATCCCAAAACAATCTGAAGTATTTTTTTATAGACCTCAAAAAACTGATTTTAAATTTCATATGGCCGGGTTCGGTGGCTCAACCTGTAATCCCGCGCCTTGGGAGGCTGAGGTGAGTGGATTGCCTGAGCCCGCGGGTTGGAGACCCGCCTGGGCAACTTGGCAAGACCTCACCTCTACAATAATCAAAAATCAGCCGGGCGTGGTAGCGCGCGCCTGTAGTTCCAGCTACTTGGAAGGCTGAGGCGGAAGGATCACCGGAGCCCAGCAGGTCGAGGCTGCAGTGGCCAGGAGCGGCCACTGCACTCCAGTCTGGGAGACAGAGCGAGACTCCAACTCAAAAAAAAAAGTTCATATGGAAGAGAAAATGAGCTGGAAATATCAAGAAAATCTTTTAAAAGAACAACAGATGATTTTCTATACCAGACTAGAAGTATAATGTTGAGTCATAATAATTAAAGCAGTGTGATATTGGTGCAAAAACAGAAAAACAGAGCAATGGAACAATAAACTGAAATAAGAAACTAGACACATTACGAGAGTTTGGTTTATGAGAAAAATATTATTTAATATCAGTGCAAAAATAATGACTATTTCAAAGTGGTACTGGAATAATTTCTATGTAATCAGAAAAAAAGTTAAGCCACCACCAACTACTTTGCAAAAAGCCAAACTCCAAATGGATTAAGAAGTACATGTAAAAAATCAAAACTATAATGTTAAAAATGCCCAATAAATATATTCAAAGATGCTCAAATTCACTAGGAAACAGAAGTGCAAATTAAAAATGACAAGTATACTCTGTTTTAAAAAATCTCATTTCGTTTCTTATATATTCTGGATGTCCCTTAGATGAATAGTTTGCCAATGTTTTCTCATTCTGCAGGTTGTGTCTTCACTCTGTTGATTATTTCTGTTGCTGCACAGAGATTTCTTAGTTTAATATAGTCTTGTCTATTTTTGTTTCTGTTTCCTATGCTTTTGAAGGCTTAGCCATAAAATCTTTGCCTAGACCAATGTCCAGCAGTATTTTCCCTATTTTTTTTTTTTGCTAGTAGTTTTATAGTTTTGGGTCTTATAAGTCTTTAATCTGTTTTGAGTTGATTTTTACGTATAGTGATATTGGCATCTAATTTCATTCTTCTGCATGTAGATATAGAGTTTTCCCAGAATATACAAGGAACACAAACAATTCAACAGCAAAAAACAAATAGTCCCATTAAAAAGTGGGTGAAAAAACCAACTGTGCTGCCCATTGAAACTGGACTGGATAAAAAAAATGTGGTACATGTACATGATGGAATATTACACAGCCACAAAGAAGGACAAACATATGGACTTTGCAGCAACTTGCATAGATTCAGAGTCTATAAAACTCAGTGATCTATCACAGAAACAAAGAACAGAGTACCATATGTTCTCACTCATAAGTGAACCCTGAACATTTACTATAATGCTGTAAGAAAGGAATTGGCAGTAGCAGGATACTGCCGAGGTGGGGGTGCGGGAGACACAACATCAATAAGGGTACCTGATCTCAAACCAGGAAAAGTGGGGACCAAAAGGAGGCCCAATCTTTACCTGTACGATGTCCACTTGTATACTTAATCCTGAATTGTATCCCATATCTTTAAAATAAAATTTTGAAAAAATTATACAAAAAGTGGGTCAAGAATCTGAATAGACATTTCTCAAAAGAAGACATACAAATAGTCAATAATTATATTTAAAAATGTTGAATATCACTAATCAGAATAATGCAAATAAAAACCATAATGAGATATCATTTCATCCCAGTTAAAACTGCTATTATAAAAAAGACACAAAATAACATATTTTGGTGAGGGTGCAGAGAAAAGATAACTCTTATACACTATTGGTGCGTATGTAAATCAGTATAGCCACTATGGAAAACAGTATGGAGGTTTCTTTAAAAAACTAAAAATAGAACTACCATATGATCCAGCAATCCTACTGTTGGATATTTGTCCAGAGTAAAGGAAGTCATATACCAAAGGGATACCTACAATCCTTTTTTGGTGCAATGTTTATTGCAGTGCTATTTACAACAGCCAAGATATGGAATCAATCTAAGGGTTTAAAAATGGGTGAATGAATACAGAAAATATGCTATATATGGAGTACTATTCATCCATATAAAAACACAATTCTATCATTTGCAGCAACATGGGTGGAACTGGGGGTCATTAGGTTAAGTAAAATAAACCAAGCACACCAAAAAACAGTATCACACAATTTTATATGTGAGAGTTAAAAAAGTTAATCTCATAGAGGTAGAGAGTAGAGTTATAGCTACCAGGGCTGGGAAATAATGGTGTGGGTGACGACTGACTTGTTAATGGGTACAAGCATACAGATAGATAGAAGATATAGGACAGCAGGAAGACCATAATTAACAATAATGTATTGTATATTTCAAAATGGATATAAGAGAATATTGAAATGCTCCCTACACAAAGAAATGATAAATGTTTGCAATGGTGGTTATCCTAAATAACTTAATTTGATCAATAAAACATTATATGCACTTATCAAAAAACACATCTATCTCATAAATATGTATAGTTATTATGTATTATTTAAAAATTCCATTTGATAAAAATATTTTAAAAACTTGACAATATCTTGCATTGGCAAGGAGGAAGAGAAATAAATACTTTCGTAGGAAGTGTAAATTACTGAAATTTCTGTGGAAGGGAGTTGCACGCTAATATATGTCACAATTCTACCTTTGGAATATATCCTGAGAAAATGCACCAAGAGTTATGTAAAAGAATATTCATTGTGGTAGTCTTTGAAATAGCCATTAGGTGGATAAACCTGAAGAAAAGAGTGGCTAAACACTGTGAAAAATAATGGTGTGTCCATACCATGATATTTTATAAGGTGTCCTAAAAGTCTAGGAACATAGATGATAACATATTGTCATATATTGAATATAATGTTAATAACCCACTTATTGTGTGTTCACCATGTTTTCAAATTTGATGGTGTTAGAGAGTTAAATAGAAAGAGATAGACCTGCAGATAGGGATGTGAAGAAACTCCAAGCCATGATGAAAGTGAAAAAAAAAATGTACTGCAAATTTCTAGGTATACAAAGACATGCATGTGTTCATAAATGTACATGCAATCAACAAAGAGATTAGTAGCGTGTACACTTAATTATTTATTTGTAGTGGTAAACTCAGGATTGGTCAATAGAAATTGGAGGAAAGGGCAAAACAATGGCATTCCTATTTCACCCTTTCTTTTTTATTTTGTATTGGAAAAGCTTGCTTTCATGTCTTGACTCATATACTTAAAAAAACAGTTCCAGAGTTTTGTTTTCTCTCATCACACTATGAGTCAACATTGTGGCATGGCTACTAAAATTGAAAGTTCTTTGAGGTAGAATGCATAAAAATGGATTTTAGGATTCTGAGGGATTTGGCTAAGTGCTGCCTGGGGGAGGCAGAGAGTGAGGGAGAGGCTAAAGGAATGAGATTTCTGGACCCTGCTCTACTTCAGCCCGAATGCCCATTTTTTATCTGTTTATTTCAGTGCTATGTAAGATGTTACTTAAAATTAAACTGTGGAGGTGGGGCAGCTGTTAAAAACAATGCTTTGACATTCACTAACCCAGGATAAGGATGGTGTTGGCCTCCACTTGGCTCCGCTCTGAGAGCTCCTTGTATGCCTGTGTTTATTTCTTGGCTTTCATCTCAAAGTAGAAATCAGTGCAGTACATGCACTGCAAGGAGGATATCCTGGATGGTAAAGGGACTGAAGACTAGAGAGAATGGTTGAGGAAGTCAGATCTGGGGAAGGCACAAGAGCTGACAGCAGTTATTTGAAAGCTGTCAGGTGAACGGATTGGTATTTCATGGTACTAAGGTCAGGAATAAAATCTGAGTAAATGGAGGTGTCAGAGTTGTCCAAAGACAAAAGGGGTTACCTTGAGTGGTAAGGGGTTCACCATCAGCGGGGATGTGCAAGCAGAAACTATTTGGCCATGATGCTTGTGGCATGTATTCCAATAAAAGATGAGGGTATGACTAGAGAATCTTTCAAGTTAATTCTTTCCACAAATATTGTTAGGTTCTATGATTCAGGCTATGTGTTTGGTGGGTGCTGGAAATATATAGATGATTGAGAGAGACAATTTCCTCACTCTCATTATTGCTCTGAGGACAATAGAACATAGAGATATAATAGAGAGCAACTGGAAGTGGGGACAATTTTAGATAGGAGGTTAGTAAAGTGTCCTGTAAAATGATTTTTTTAGCTGGTACCTGAAGGATGAGAAGGAGGCAAACATGCAAAGAGACTTCTGAGCAGAGGGGGTAAAAACATAGTGACAACACTAGAAAGCCATTGCATAATTTAAAGCAAGAAAATTCTGTGATCTTTACAATTATTTTTTTGAAAAAGATTTACATACCATCATCAAATTAGATTTATTCCAGGTATGCAAGATTGTTTCAATATTTGAAAATCAGTTAGTGCAATCAACTACATCAACACACTAATGGAGAGAAATTATATGATTTTATCTACAATGTAGAAAAGGCAATTACAAAATTCAACAACCATTGTAGCTAGAAACTCTGAGCAAACTGTAAATAGAGAAGTACTTCTTCAACTTTATAAAAGAGAGCTACAAAAAATCCTACAGTAAACATCATACTTACAGATGGGAGACTGAATATTTGCTCTATAAAATATGAGCCAAAAATATCCTATCTTACTTCTACTGTTCAACAGCATACTAGAAATCCTAGCATGTTCAATAAGTTAAGAAAAGGAAATACAGATTTGTAAGGAAGGATTAATTCTGTCTTTGCTTGCAAATTACATGAATGTTTATGTAGAAAATTCCAAAGAATAAAAAAAATCAATCAAAAATGAAAAACACTAAACCCTTCATGGACCACGTATATGGGTATCTCAAGTTAACACTCACAAGCTTAATATGTAAATGTCTATTTTTTTTATAGCAAGATTGATAACCATAGTTGGAATTTGAAATAAAAATGTATAATAATAACCATTTATAATAACATATAAAAATTCAATAATTAAGTACAAATCCAAAAATGTAGGTATAGGATCTACATATGGAAAACTACAAAAACTCTAAAGAAATCAAAGATCTAAACAAGTGGAGAGATATTTTGTATTCAAAGATTAGAAAACTTAATATTGCAATGCCAATTCTTCCCAACTTGATTTGTAGATGCAACACACTCTCAAAATCCTGTAAGCTATTTCAGTTATTGACAAACTGATTCTAAGTTTACACGGGAAGATAAAAGATCTAGAACAGACAACACAATATTGAAGAACAATAAAGTTGGAAGACTCACACTACCCAATTTTAAGATTTGTTATAAAGCTACATTTATCAAGACTGTATAATATTGGCAAAATAACAGACATATAGATAAATGGAACAGAATAGAGAAACTAGAAATAGACCCACACAAATATAGTCAATTAATCTTTGACAAGGAAGCAAAGGCAATTCAATGTGGAAATAATTGCCTTTGCAATGAATAATACTAGAAAAATTGGACATCTATTTTAAAAATGTATCTAGATACAGATATAATATATTTCACATAAGTTAACTGAAAATAGATTATTGACCTGGTGATAAAACTCAAAATTCTGAAACTTCTAGAAGAAATCATAAAAGAAAACCTGAGTTTTTAGATACGATACCAAAAATATGATCCATGAATGAAAAAAAAGTACAGATCATGAAAATTTTCACCACTCTGACAGGCCTTGCTTAAATATATTTATACATAATATATGAGTCAATGTGATATATGTATATGATATCTGAGTTAATTTTCTAATATCTTTCTTGTGATATACATCTAATAATGTCCTTTAGTTTTGAATCTGGAAACTGGCAGTGGCTTTTGTGTACATTTGTATATTAGTCAGTTCAGGCTGCCATAACAAAATATAATTGTCTGGGTGACTTAGACAACAGAAATTTTTTTTCCTCACTCTTCCCAATTCAAGTTTACAAAACAATTATTTTCTCACTAGGAAGTGCAAGATCAAGACACTAGCTGGTTTGGGTTCTGGTGAAGGCTTGCTGTGTGGCTTACAGAGAGCTGCCTGTTTTCTATGTTCTCATATGGTAGAAAGAAAGCTCTGGTTTCTCCTCCTCTCTTATAAGGGCACTAATACCATTGAATCAGGGCTCCATCTTGATGACTTTATTTAATCATAATTACCTCCTGAAAATCCTATCCCCAAATACATATTGAAGATTACATCTTCAAAATATGAATTTTGTAGGTTCTGGTTCAGCCTATAACAATTTCCATTTGATCTTTATTAATAATACTTATTTACATTTTTAGGTAGCAGCTCTTAGCTTGACAAAAAAGCACAACTGAAACCACATGCTTAGAAATTCTGGCTGTGACTCAAAGGACATTAGCATTTTGATTCAGCATAGGCATGTGGGTGTCATTGGGAACATATGAGTATTTGTTGTGAGCCATATTTTTTGTACATCACATTACTCATTCTTAGGGACAATTGTTTCTCATAAAGCCAAACTCAGCTTATGATAAGAACTTAATAGATTGACAGTCAATGCAGTTTGAACCAATAGAAATAAAGAAAAATTACATTCCAAATTCAGAAAGAAATAATGAAATCATAACACACATTTTCACCACAAGTGTCCATCTTTCTTGATAATTTTATAGCATGGTATTAGATTTATTTGGATTCTCACAGTAAAAAAGGAACCATATGCTTTTTTTTACTAACCCCCCCAAATTGGCTATTCTAATACACAATAAAATGGGATATTTAGGCAACTATTTCGATGTTTTAGAAATCCCACATATTTTTTCTTTAATGAATTTGGTTAATGCTTCTTTTCTGTTACTTTAGAAATATATAAGCACTAGACTTCTAGCTGAAATGGCAATTTGAATGGAAAAACCTGACTACTTTTTAGAATTTAAATAATTAAATAGATGTAAATATATCTGAATTAGTTCTGAAATCTCTTATATTTCAGTCTTATAGCAGTGCTGAATTCAGAGATGTACTATATACAACCTAGAAGCAAAATATGTACTTTTGTCTCCCCAAGTCCACTTAAGACAAATGCATAGCCGGCAGCATATATTTATTAAATCCTCCTCCCTTTCCTCTCCAAGTGTCCTGCCCCCTTAAATTATTGTAAATTACACCTCTCTCTCACTCTGACGTCCCTATCAAACACTCACCCTTACTTAGCTCCTGTATCTTTTCAGTCTATTTTTCCCAATACACACTCCTTCTGTTACATGCATTTATTTCTTTGGTATCTTTGATATTCTGTGAGCATTTTTAGAGGAGCTGGTATCTCTCTGATATCAGTGAGCCCTTTGGGCATGGAGGAATAGGGCTGGTGGGATGAATGTCTCTCAGTCCCTGAAGTTGGGAAAAGAAGGCTTCGCTCTTGTGGGGGAAACTTGACATAAGGAAGCTTCTTTTTCACCCCAGCAGTGCAGTGTCTGAGTTGGCAGGCTTATTTACTACCACCCAGCAGGTCAGACATGCTCGCTTTCCACCACTGGATGATTTTTTAGTGCTCAAGAAACAATACAGCATGTTTGACAGCTAAGGGTTCACAAAACATTAGCCCTTTTGAGTGGTTTGTTAGATTACTAAGATGCACATAAATTTAAAATAGGCACATTTATACTGTATTAGTTTTTATATAAATTAAAATTATTTGTTCTTTTCAAACATGACAGATTTTGATATCTTTTGATTCTAATCAACTTTACACCTTAAAAGTATTTAAGATTTATTTCTGAAACTTGGTCACCTGATGATAAAAACGAACGAACATAAAAAGTATAAAATAATAACAGGGGTATAGGAGACTACCGTATAGAGATTCTCTTGGTTTTTGTTCTCTAATTACTGAAATCAAGCATGCATTTGCTTTTGCTTGATCTAGACTTTGTTCAGAAACTACTCTCCTGTGATTAATGTTATTAACCACAAACATTTTTGGAAATTGATGCCACAAACGCTTCTCATTGTCTAAAACAATACATGTTTAATTGAATTTTATTTTAATCAAGTCTAAATAAAACTAAATATTTATATATTAGCATTATTATATATCGTATATAAAAATTAAAAGACAAATGCTCAAATGGCATTTATTGACAAGTGTATAATTAATTCAAGCAGGCTTATAAGAAAGTGTTATTTCCTTTACAAAAACCTTCTACTTCAAAATCATGAATTAGCAAAATAACACTTAGCAATATTCTAAATGCCTGACATAACATAATCTCTATATTTACAGAACTTCCAGTTTCCCAGGTGCTCAGAAGTTATCTTTGTAAGAAAAAATTGGTAATCAGGTTACCTCCTGATTTTTAGTAAATAGTTGAGAAGAATAATAGCTATCAGACAAGTGTAATAAGTCAATAAAACAGTAGTAGTAGAATGGAACCAGGCAACTCTAAAATCAATCTCTTAGTCCCTATGATTCTAGATACTATTCACAGAAATTAATCACCATGAAAAAGATAAAATGGCAATATTTTTGCCATCATTTTTAAAGCTTTCACCGATATTGATCTGATATTGATAGAAGTGATAGACGTCAATCAGGTGATTCAAAGCCTAAATCCTATGTTCTAGAATTCTCCATGTCGTTAACTTCAGAAGGTTAACTGTCCTACAGCTCTTCCTAAGAAGTAGAGATTTTTCACTATCACTTTTTGCTGATTCATGTCTATGTAGCTATGGATTTTAAAGGGCTTTAAAAAGTCTTTGCCTCTTTTAGACTTTCTTGGGGCCCAATACCTCTTAAGGAGAAGGATCTTTTCACTACAAAATCATATTTATATATTTACTCACACACATATGCATACATATAAATGAATTTGTTGGGCAAAAGAGTATTTTAACAAATATTTAAATGGATTAAAAGTGCTAAAATATATATTTAAAATATCTGCTTTATATAGGACCTGTCCCCATTTTGTGTCACTCATTGGTTTCTATGTTAAGAATTCTGCAAAATGATTTTCTTTTTTTTAATAACAATGTCAAACTTTCTACTTGTTATAATTTAAACATTCTTATTTGTGCTATAATCACATTATATTTAAAATAATTTTGATGCATTATTTATGTTGAAACAGAGTTTTTGACCTTAGCACTACTGACTTTTTGAACTAGAAAATTTATTGTAGAAAGATACCTTGTGTATTGTAGGATGTTTAGCAGCATCCCTGGCCTTTATTCATTAGATGCCTGTGGAATCCCTTAGTGGTGACAACCAAAAATATTTCCAGACTTTCACAAATGTCCCCTGGGTAGAGGCAAAATCACCCTTAGTTGTAACCATTGCATTAAAAGAAAGGTTCTGTGTTTCACTACCTGTCATTATTAATATGTGGCATTATTAATAAGGCCCACATCTGGGTGGCCCACTGTGGGTGTTAATAACACATAAGACTCTGCGACCCAGTAGAAATCAACACAACTTGTTTGTTTCCATTTAATATATATTTCCCAATTTTAGTGAATTTTGTATAAATAAATGCAAAATCTGAAGCTCAACCAAATAGTCTTCACTTTTCAATTACAATTGGGAGGACATTTAAATGCCTCTTCTTGTGTTTATGCCTTTCTATCTTTTTGTTTCACACGTTAAAGTAGGAGGAGATGATTTTATTATTGTCCCTACAAAGTTCGTTGATGATGTTGCTACTTTGCCCTAAGCACCTCACAGAAATTTCAAGACAAAGTAACAACCCGGTGGTTTTACCTGTATTAAAAAAAAAAAAAACAAAAAAAAACAGTTTCTCGATATACAGCCTATTACAGCATAATATCTTATGTCCTAAAGAGAAAGCCAAGAGTAATTTAGTGCCATTAGGCAGAGTAAGATTTGGAAAATATGGTCCATTAATTCTGTAAAATTCCATTTCTTCTAGCTTTGCATGTTCTTTCCCTTCTACATAATACATCATCCCGTTGCGATGCTCTTCTCTAGTTAATATTGACTGCTGTGAATATTTTATTTTTTTCCTCATTATATTTTTGTAAAATATTTTCTTAGCTACTTTACAAACCAGTTTGGTTTTACATAAAGAAGGGGAGTACATTCATGTTTAAGAGGCAGTTACATGCAAATCTATATCAAATCTAAGCTGAAAAATCTAAAATTATTGCTATGGAAAGAAATATTATTTTTTGGTAAAAATTTATAAATTGTGGTAAAATAAATATAAAATTTGCCATTTAAAACACTTTTCAGTATATGAGGGGAGACTCGCATAAAAATTGTAATTTATTTATTTAAAAAATATATGTTTATCCTCACAGGTTTAAACTTCAGTCACCTTCAAAGCACTCTGTTTGATGCAACATATCTATCAAGATGCTTTTTCCAATGCTCAAAACGGCTTTTTAAATTCATCCATTTTGATACCTTTTAGTGCTTCTGCCATTTTTGTTTCACATCTTACACATCAGGAAAAAGTTTTCCTTTGAGGATTTTTTTTTTTTTTTGAGTTGGAGTCTCACTCCATCGCCCAGGTGATGTGCAGTGATGTGCAGTGGCACACTCACGGTCACCCCTTGATCGACCTGCTGGGCTCCAGTGAGTCTTCCGCCTCAGCCTTCCAAGTAGCCAGAACTACACGCACGTGCTACCACGCCCGGCTAATTTTTTTGATTTATTGTAGAGACGAGGTCTTGCCAAGTTGCCTGGGCTGGTCTTGAACCCACGGGCTCAGGCAATCCACTCGCCTCGGCCTCCCAAAGTGCTGGGATAACAGGCTGAGCCACCAAGCTCGGCCCTTTGAAGATTTTATAATTCAGGAAACAGCAACAAAAAAAGTTCCTTGTGACTAGATTGGATGAATAGGTAGAATGGGGCATGGGAGTCATGTTATTTTTGATAATAAAAACTGCTGAGCACTCAGCATGATGTGGGCAGGTATACTTGTAAATCACTCATCATGAAATGGACAAACCCATTGAAAGGACTGAAAAAAACCAAAAAACAAAAAACAAAAAATGTCACTAATACTGAACACAACCTATCACAATACTAGCTGGTACACTGATGCCGATGGGTGCCTAGAACACGTGCCTAGTGGGGAAGCCTGTATTACAAGGGATCTGCCCATCAAAAGATAATATTGGGTCCTTTGAGGGGCTCCCCCCAGTATTGTTCAGTAGTGTTAAGTATATTCACACTGGTATGAGACCAGTCTCCAGAACTTTTTCATCTTGCAAAATGGAGTCTCTACCTATTTTCTCTACTTCTCAACTCTAACAATTACCATTCTATTTTCTGTCTTTGTGATTTTGATTACTCTAAGTCTCATTTAAATGAAAGCCTACAATATTGGTCCTTTTGGAACTAAGTTATTTTATTTATCATAATGTTGTCAAAGTCCATCCATGTTGTAGCATGTTCCAGAATTTTCTTCCTTTGTTAAGTCCAAATAATACTACATTTTATGTATAGGCCATATTTTGTTTATCCATTCATTTGTCAAACAACATTTGGGCTGCTTCCATCTTTGAGTTATTGTGAATAATGCATCTGTGAACATAGTGTATAAATATGTCTTCAAGACCTGTTTTCAATTATTTTGGATATATACCCAGATGTGAAATTGCTGCATCATCATATATCAATTAATTTTTAACATAAATTTTTCATAGATACTGTTCTTCTGTTTTTTAAAATAGTATTACTTGGCTATCTTTCCATATAAATTTTTACATATTCCTACTTTTATTCCAGTGGCTTCATAGTATTTCACCACATATATTTACTGTGATTTATTTCCCAGATAACCTTTTGAGAGACATTTAGCTATTCCTGAACATTACCATAATACTATAAGAAAGGGATTGCCAGTAGTGGGATACTGCCAGGATGGGGGTGGGGCACATCATAAGAGTACCTGATCTCAAACCAGGAAAAGTGAGGACCAAAGGGAGGCCCAAACTTTGCCTGTGTGATGACCACTTGTATGCCTAGTTTTGAATTGTACTCTATATCTTTAAAATAAAATAAAAATTTTAAAAAGCCCCCCCCCAAATGCTATGGTGAACATCATACATATTATTTTGTATATCTGCAAGAGTAACCCATTTCTAAAATAAAATGGCTGGGTCAAAAGCTATGTATTCTTCATCGTAATAGACATTACCAAAAGATCTATTAAAGAGCACACTGGTTTTATACTCCCACCTCGGATGTGAGTGGCAAATTTAAAAAAATATTTTTTTCTTTTTGAACTTTGGTAGAAAAGTTTGTTGTTCTTTTTTAGTAAGATATATATATATTTTAATTTTTAAATTGATGTATAATATTTTTGCATATTTATTACCTACTGGTGATGTTTTGGTACATATAATGTGTAGTGGTCATATCAGGTTAATTAGCTAACGTATTATCTCAAAACATTTTTTTGTGTGTTGGAAACATTTAATATCTCTCCTTCTAGATATTTAAACCTATATATTATTATTATTATTATTATTATTTGAGTTGGAGTCTCACTCTGTTGCCCAGACTGGAGTGCAGTGGCCACTCCCGGCCACCGCAACCTTGACCTGCTGGGCTCCAGTGATCCTTCCGCCTCAGCCTTTCAAGTAGCTGGAACTACAGGCACGGCGCTACCACACCCGGCGAATTTTTTGATTTATTGTAGAGATGAGGTCTCACCAAGTTGCCCAGCTGAGTCTCGAACCCGCGGGCTCAGGCAATCCACTCACCTCAGCCTCCCAAGGCGCGGGATTACAGGCTGAGCCATCGAGCCCGGCTGCTATATAATATTATTAACTATAGTCATCCTACGGTGGTATAGAACACTAGAATATATTCCTTCTGTCTAGCTGTAATTAGTTGTTCTTTAACAAATCTCTTTTTATATCCTCCTTCTCCCTGCCCTTCCCACATGCTACTCAAAGCAAACTATAGATTCAATGCAATCCCTATCAAAATGCCAATGACATTCATCACAAAATAGAGAAAAAATGCCTAAAATTTTTGTGAATCACGTAAGACCCCAAATAGTCAAAGCAGTCCAGAGCAAAAAGAAAAAAATCTGTAGAATCCCAATGCCAGACTTAAAAATGTACTACAAAGTAACCAAAGCAGCATGATACTGGTATAAAAACAGACATATATATTGATGTAGCAGGATAAAGAACCCAGAAATTAATCCATATATCTATAATCAACTAATTTTTGACAAAGACACCAAGAACACTCATTGGGAAATAATAGTTTCTTCAACAAATGATATTGGGAAAACGGAATAACTATATGCAGAAGAAAACCTAGACTCCCTCCTCTCACCCTATACAAAAATAAACTCATGATAGATAAAATAGCTATATCTAGGACCTGAAACTACAAAACTACTAACAGAAAACAAAGGAGTTATGGTTCATAGCATTTGTCTAGGCACAGATTTTAGGAATAGGACCTCAAAATCACAAGCATCAAAAGCAAAAATAAACAGGGCTATATAAAACTATAAAAACTTCTGACAGCAGAAGTTTTAGAAACTCTCTTGAATATTTGGAAACTATTCACCCAACAGAGGATTAATATCCAGAATATACAAAGAACTCAAACCTTTCAACTATGAGAAAACAAATAATTCAAATTAAAAATGGGCAAATAAGGTGAATAGTTGTTTCTCAAAAGAAGATATACAAATGGTCAACCAATATATGAAAAAAATGCCCATCGTTACTAATCATCAGTGAAATATAAATAAAAACTATACTGAAGGATTCCAGCTCAGCTGGGATGACTATTATCAAAAGGACAAAAGATAACAAATGCTGGTAAGAATGCAGAGAAAAGAAAGTCCTTATACACAGTTCACAGGAATGTTAACCAGCAGAGCCATTATGAAGAACAGTACAAATGTTCTTCAAAAAACCCATAAGTCAAACTATCATATAATCCAACAATTCCACTACCGGACATTTATCCAAATAAATGAAAATCAGTATATCAAAGCAATAGTGTACCCTCTTGTTTTTTGCATCTTTATTCACAACAGCCAAGACATGGAATCAACCTGTGTATCAACAGATGAATGGGTAAAGAGAATGTGGTATTTATATACACAGTGGCATACTAGTTAGCCATAAAAAGAATAAAATCCAATTATTCATGGCTACATGGATGAAACTGGAGGACATTGTGTTAAGTGAAATAATCCAGGCACAGAAAAATAAATATCACTCGGTGTCACTCATACTGAAGCTGAAAACAGTTGGTCTCATATAGGCCAAAAATAGAACAAATAAGTATTTTTTCAGTAATATTTCAAATATTTTAAAGTAATGTGTCCATTGTATAAAATGATTAACAATAGTAAGCTCAATGAAAAAAATAAAAATCTTCTAAAAATCAACCTAGAGATAATAACTTTTACCACCAAATTTGACTGCCAAGCACAACCTCACTATAAAAGTATCTACAAACACACACACATATTCAGTATTTGAAGGCCATGTGTATAAAATGCGTTAGTGAGTCAAAAAATAATGTATGTTTTATTCTATATTTTCAATTTTAGTTTTTCTCTATGAGATAACAGAAGTTATCCAAAACTTTTTTGGATAACTTCAAAGAAAATTTTAGAAGTCCATCATATTCCCCTAGGAAATAAATAATATGCTTGATATACTGTATAATTTTCTGATCATTCTAAAAATACAATATACTGGTATGATGTTTGGGACGGAGTTCCTAAACTATATCTAAACATCATTAAAAATGTTTAAGGAAAAGTAACAATTGTTGTGCTTTCCAAGAAGCGACTAGTCATCTTTTTCAGTGTCCAACGGCTACCTCTGAATTTGTAGCCCCGATTCTGTAATTAGATCCGTGTCAACTGGAAAAAAGTGCACTAAGTATGAGTAAATAAATAAGTTCTGTCAGGTATATACATCACACAGCAACTTATTCGATTACTTATTATTTCAGCTTGTTTGGGTTGGTTTGGTAATTAAGATGGCAACACACATGCAGATTTGCTGAATAAGTATTTATAATACTTAGGAAACTCTACCTGGAAAACCAGTGGCTGCTTGGACTATTCATCAGAAGTTTTTTTGGACAAAAGTTATTCTTTTTCTGTCACCATCAGAATGACTTATGAATTTCTGCATAGTGTAGCTCAAGGAGAAGGGATGTGTCTCATCCATGTGACAGAGTTACGGCAGAAACCATTTTGAAAGCAATGCTGCTGCAGATATAGGAGCTGATGAAGTGAGCTATGTGTGTAATCTTTATATCGCTGATGACTTCTCTCCTGTGCCACCAGTTACTGTTTATATCATTTGTGATTTCATGCTCAAACAATTTATTTCTTCCTCTGCTATGCAAGTTGATATATTTTGGTTTTCTTAAAAGAACATTTTTGAAATCTACTTTCAATTTTGCTGTGGCTTAAGTTACCAAGCATTGCTTGTCTTACTAAATGTTGAGCACTATTGCAGTTATATATTAAAATGATTAACCTAAAGATGTTGCCGTTAAAACATGTTGAAATGGCATTTTTTGGGGATATCGTATGCCTCTAATATTTACTTCAATTTTAACATTGTGATGGGAGTCTTTGTTTACGTAACAGAGCAGTTCACTCAAGACATTAAAATGCAATGAGAAAATTTCTACCTCTAGTAAAACTGTGGCAATGTTGTGTCTTAAAATGGTTGATAAACCTTCAAAGAGAACTATATTTATAAAAATTTAAAAGTCAATTCATATATAACTAAAATTGTAGCATCTTTATAAACTATATTTTCATATGATGGATTAGACCATGTCCATCACAGAGGTACTTGTTTGGTCCTAAACTAATCATTATCATTTATAGTCATCGTAACTAGAAATAGTTAATGTTAGTTATTGATAGTAGATGAGTATAATTTTATATCACTCCTAATTTTAGTTTATTTTTCTTGAAAGCATCTTTAACTATGAAGTAATACTTTAAAAATTTGGGGGAAACTTAAAAAATAGAAAGGAGAGTGAAGGTGAGACTCGTGAGGTACTAAATGACGTTATCTTCTCCATTTCTTTAAAAGGGTTGATTTTCTTCTGACAGAGGGATAGATTACCTGCAGATTACTCTGATCTAGTTGAGAGTGAGATTTAGGCTTCCTTAGGGCTGGTTTATTTCTCATTTGTTCTTACTTCTGGGAATAATTTGCATCTAGAGCATAGCTCTTCTGATGTTTTAGTTGGAACTCCAGAGTTTTTGAGAAAGTCTCTCTGCCTTTTGAGGCACGGACTAACATTTGTCACCCCAGCTCCATGAAACTGTCAAATATCTGCTCAGATCTTTAGCCTCCAAGGACTTCTTTTTGTTCTTTTTAAAAAATCTTTTCTCATCATTTTGCTCATTGCATCAGAGGCTTAGGAGTTAACAAATACTTAGAGCAGGAGAACAATTTTAGGTTCACATCTATGATTCTCTTCTCTCCAGAACAACAGCGTCTCAAATCCCTGCTCCAATCTGCCTTCACAGCCTAGTGACATCGAGACACGTGTCTTTTCTTCTGAACACAGGAAATTTGCAGATACCCTGGAGGAAATATGGCCATACCTATATATCCTTCCCTTCTCCGTTAGATTGTGATATCTCAAATTTTGAAGTTCTTAATTCATGTTTTTAATTTGTGTTTTTTGGGGGTATTAGTCTGATACAAGATTTTCTGTTGCGATTAAAAAAACCAAACTGTGACTTAATAATCAGAATACTTCTGGGTCCCTATACTGATTGTTCCAAACAAGAGATAGGCTGATAAAACTGCCCAATCTCTGTATAGATAGGTCATTCTTTGTAATACTCTTTTTAACTGTAGCCTTTTAGTATGGTATTTAAGGCAGATATTCTCAGAGTGTAGAATAAATATCGTCAGATTGCCTAACCAAGAAAATGTCTACATTGAAAAGGCAAGGAATCCTTTGTACTTCTCCCTAGCAGAAATTAGGATGTTTCATAACTTTGTTTACTAATGTTTGACTCCAATGCTACTTATAAGCCCACAAGAAACAGTCAATTTTACAAATTATATTTAAACCCCTAGGTAGTATGTCTGAGGCTCAGCTGAGTATTGTTTTCACTACTTTCCCTCTAAGGCTAGATTTTTTGTGTGTGTTCATCACATAATTTTTCTTTTTTTCTCAAGAGATTTCTATTAAATTTCACAGAAATATTTATATATATTATGATGACTGCATATAACAACTAGTTTTTTTGCTATAACTAAACAATTTTTAAAATTCTGTGTCATCTTGTATTATTCTATCTAATGTATTAGTCTATCTAATTCTATCTAATGAAAGCAACCAAATTTCTGGGGATACAAAGTAGGTAGCAGAAAGACAAAAGAAGAGGAAACAGCATGGTATAGATAGAGTTTTAAAAAATAAATAAAGAAGAGGATAAAATAAGAATGAGAATGGTACTATATCTCTGTATTTGCTTTTTACCAGGTACTAGGATAATGCCACTGCTTGTATAAAAGTCATTTAATCTCCTGAACAAATCCAATGCAATAGTTACTAATTATCATTTTAAAATAAGAGTAATCAAGATTTCATGAGCTTAAGAGATTTGCTGAAGGTCAGACATGCAGTACATAATAGAGAAGGGGCTTATTTCAAGATGCCTGTTTCAGGAATCAGTGAACCTAGTAAAACATAAACCATGTTGTCCAATGCATTTCCTAATTACCTAAGACCCAGAGGTAAAAGAGGGTGGTACCGTGAGAGATATGTGGCAGTCATTTTCCTTTTCCACTGTTCTTCAATTCATTCTCCTGCTGACTTTCTGTGAGTTATTGTGCAACTGCCTGGAAACCTCTATCAATGTTTGGAATCTGGATTTTCTTTCCCTGAAAAGAATATGAAAATTGAGAAAAAATATTTCAAGAGTCTTCTTATTGAAGTGGGCCCAGAAGCCCCAACATTTGGTTTCGCTATGACTAGAGTATGCTTTCACTCCAACTAGTCTGTTAACACTTTGTATTTCTGAAATAGGTCTATCAGGTCACAATTTTGACAAATCATATACTCTTTTAAGGGATCTGATGCTTCTTCAAGGTGTCTACTCTAAAGGTGGAAGAAATTATTTATTTGGTAAAGAAGATAATTGAGTTTATATCACTCTATGCCTTGTGTAAATTACACCATTTCTTACAACTCCCTGATTGGCAACCTGTCCAGTTCTACAACTCACAGCTTCCAGTTCTGTTAGCAACTCATACAAATATATGTCCAAAGATTCAACATAATGTTCTGAGACTTCCTGTTACACTTTTGTCACTCACTACTACTTTCCTTTCTCCACTAATAACTGACCACATGCCATCTGTGTGGAGGGTGTCCTGCAGCAATGACCTGCAGTTACACCTGCAAAATAAGTTATACTTTCAAGAGCAAATGCAGCCGAGATAAAAGTAAGGTGTCTCTATATTTTGGTTTTTCCCTGACAACTAAGCAACCAAATAGATGATCATTGAATAAAATGTAGTTTACAATGCTGATAGCTCTTTGAAAGATTAAGTGGGAAAAACTTATTCTATTTCCCAATTCTAGGTCTTTATGTTAAAAAGTTTTACTCAAAATATTTTTTTATCAAGAATACTGTGATACACAAGAATGGCACCAGTAGACCCATTGCACTTCTTGCCTTTGCTTGACCTATAGAGCAACTGTATATGACCAACATGCTGACGAGGACCATCTTTTGTAGTAAACTTTACACAAAGTTCAACACCTCACAGTCCAGGTTTTCTTGTGCATCTACCATTCATCTGTAGAGCTGAACAACATCTGAAATATATATACACATTGTATAATATACTATCAGTTAAGAGATGATGTTATCCTTTTTTCACACTCAGAAGAGTTTGTTGTGAAAATCTAGCTAGTGTGTCTTCTATACATGCTTAGATTCTGCTCTTTCCATAAATATTTACTGCTTGAGAGTTATGACTGCCTCACATAAATATGGTCTAAAAATTCCTACAATCAAAGGCACACATGACTGATCATATTATCTGCCTAATCCTCAATCAGAGGCAAAGTCAAGTCTTTATCGATGTGGTGAGGTTGTGTTTAATGGAGTACATCCTTTGTTGCTTGTAGAGAGTCATTTGCTCTTAGTGATTGTTTTCACAGAATGCCAAGCAAGGCCAGATGTCCAACGAGGCAGCTTGCCTTACCCTATGTCCTGAACATACCACAATTTTCACAATTCTTTTTAGAGGGTAGTGAAAGGGGGCCTAAAAATTAGTGATATAATTTTTCTATATGCAGTTTTTAAGCAGACTTGACAACAAGCCAAGCAGTTAAAACGATCAAGCACCTTACCATAAGTGTCATCATGAATAAACAATGCCGACTTGCTAACAAAAAAAGCAACACAAACTTGATTCTTATTTACTAGGAATATTAAGACTAGAAAAAATAAACTGTAGACAAGCTGGAGAAGATCAAATTTGGGGACCCACTTTTTATTCCTCCTTGTATCTGTATCTTTGCCATGTGATTTTGCAAATCCTAGCACTAGATGTACTTTACCTCTTGATACCGAGCTTGACCAAGGAACTAGGCAATGACCGTTAGCAAGATGTAACTCAAGATTGAAATGTTTTTATGTGGTTGATATTGCCATTTTGTGTTTTGTTCATCGTGAGAACATCTGACCCCAGGAAGCAAATTGGTCTCGGAAGAATGAGAGAAATTTAGAACCGACTCAACCATACATGCGGCTGGGAACTAAATTTAGTTAAGCATTGCGAGTAAAAGCAGAGACACCCTAGCTGATTTGCAGACACATTAATAAGAATAAATAATTGTTATTTTAAGTCACTGAGTTTTAGGATGTTATGGTATACAGCTTTACTATGAACACAGCTGACCCTTACAAATGCTGCTACCTGAAAAATAGGTACTACTGCAAGGACAACCTAAAATATGATTTTGATCAAGGCTATATATGTAATAATTATATAGTATATAATTATAGATAAGTACTATAATGGCCAGAATACCAGTGATAAAACTATTATGGAACATTAGAAAAATTATTACATATAGAATGGAGTATTGAAACATGTAATAAAATCATTGCCTGCAACTGGATATTATATACATGATAAACATATAGAGGTAACACAATAAAAAGATAAAACCTTTTTTAAAAATAGCCAATTTGCAAGCAGTATTTGTAAGTAGCAAAGACTGTTCAAAATTTCAGAGTTGCTAAATGAAACTGTTTTTCACCAAATTAAAGGTGTAGCCATTAAGACACAGCCTCAGGGAAAAGGCTTAATTTAGAGGGTTATTGTTAAAAGTCACCTCAGGATAAAGATTCAATAAAGATTGTTGTCATGGAAACTTTTGTTAAAAACCAAAAATAATTAGCATACCTTGTATATCACACCTCTAAAATAACTAACATGCTGTTTAACAGAAGAAAAGTGGTGCTAGAATGATTAAAGTAGTATTTTTACCAAAATATGATATATCCAAAATACATATGATTGAATCTAGGGAGAGAAGCTTTTGGGAAGAATTATGGACATTAATTTTGGCAAATAAATTTGATCCCAAAATACACAGAAAACTCATTATCTTGTAAAATAAAGTTATGTTAGCAAAAAGCACTGCCACTAGATGAGATTGATGGTTCTATTAAAGACTTCTTGGTCTCCAAACTTCTACAAGTAGTTAACAGGTTTCCAAAAAAAGATGTATTCTCCAAGTCCTTGTAATTGGCCAAGGAGGATGATGAAAAAAGGAATGAACTCTCAGAAGACAGAGATGAACAGTAATCTATGTACCTACTCTCAAATTTTAAGTCAAGATAAATTTTCTACCCCCAGTTAATGCCAAGAGGGATTTCAGAATTGCTATGGTCACGTGACTACTAAATCCTTCCCATTCTCCTCCTTTTGAATGGGATAATTTATTGTAGTTATGCTGTCCCTCTTCCACCATTATATCACAAATTATTTGACTTTTTTTGTTCCTAAATCTCCAGATCAAGAGACACTGCATCCAGAGCTCATCCAGATTATTAGATCCTGGACTTTGAGCTTGATGTCATGACTGAATGAAACTTACAAGTCTTATGATGAGGAAAGGGAATAGAATTAGATGCTTGCAGGAACACATGGTCTTAACCTGTAAATACATAATTAAGAATGAAATCATAGTATAGTGGTCAAGAGAATATTGAAAAGCTAAAACAGGATTATAATCACTTACTAACTTTTGATTGTACTTTGTATTTGAAATGGCAGTAATGATATGTAAGTAATTTTGTTATAATGAGTGTATGAGGGAGGACCCAAAAAATTGGAGTTCATTTATTAAAAATTGTGTATTTATTCTTATATGCTTAAACTTTAGCTACCTTCAAAGCACTCTCTGTTTGATGCAATATACCTATTGAGACACTTTTCCCACTACTCAAAACAGTTTTTGAATTCATCAATTGTGATGCCTTTTAGGGGTTCTACTGTTTTTTTTTTTTTTCTTTGAGGAATTTTTCCATCCAGGAAAACAAACAAGCAAAAAAGTGGCTTGGAGTGAGTTCAGGAGAATAAGGAGAGTGGGGCACAGGGGTCATGCCATTTTTGGTCAAACGCCACTGAACACTCAGCACAGTGTGGGCAGGTGCATTTGTAAATGCACCTATTATGAAATGGGCAATGCACTGAAAGAATCTCCAAAAAAATTTACTGAAACCTAATCCTAATGCAGTCTCTCACAATGCTAAACTGTAACAGCGGTGTCGATAAGTTTCTAGAACACATACCTAGTGGGGGAAGCCTGCACTACAAGGGGCCCACCCTCCAAAAATTAGGCTTTTTGAGGGGAGGGGGGGATGGAGCCCTCAATATAGTGTATTGTATGCAAAACTCCAATACAGGGTTGGTACACTAATGATTCAGTATATTGTGGCCCATATTATGCTTGACTGAGTTACTGGTTTTAATTTATTTCATACTTACCTTTGTCATAGTAAATGAACTGCATTTTCATTGATCTGATAAGTATCACAATGACACACAGGGTTTTAAAACCTAATAAAATTTCCCAACTATAATTTTGTTCTTATGCCCATTTCTATCATTAACACAAAAATTCAGGCTGTGAGACTGTCCTATATTTGAAGACATAATACTCTATTTGTACAGATATGCTAGCAATATCTGTTAATTTCAATTGGAAATTCTGAAAATCAAACTTTTGTGTTACTAATTACAGGAAAAGCATATTATTAATTGCAAAGAGAAGCTATATTTTATAAAATGACTTTAGCCAGATTTTCCTCTTTAAAATGTTTTCTGAAAATATCCATTATTTAAGAATTTTCATTTGCTAAGCAAATACAGTACTTGGTTTTGCAATAGTTATTTTGGTTTTCTATTTTTAATTTTTGGAAATAACCACTCAACCATTTTTTTTTGTTTTTGTATAACACATGCTAGAACAGCACTTATAATATTCTATTAATCACTATATTGTAGTTTTTACAATGTCAGTCCCATTTAGCCAGTATTTCTTTCAAAAACATGTCACAAGTTTTAAGCGGTGTCTGCTCCTTTCTTTTAACAGATACACACACACACACACACACACACACACAACCACACACACACTCAAGATGTAGAAGAGTAAGTCCATATCATAAACTTTGATTATACATCATGTGAAACTGTTGTTATGTACTTTTTCAGGTAAAAAACAAATTTGTGGTTACATTTGTTATTAAAAGAAGCAAAAATATATATTAGCTTGTTAACATTGTTGACAATTACGACACACACAAGAGCCTTGCACTGAACTATCTCTTTCTGAGACACATGTTCATAATATTTGGAAGACCTGTGGTTTGGGAGGCCTATTGTCAAGTATGCCTATTCAGACTATGGCAAAAGGAGGCCTTGCATTCCTGTGTGTTGAGAATGGGTGGGCAACTGGGCTTTTACCAAATTCCCTCTTGCAGATTCATGTGTAAGGAGACTTGCACAGGATGGTAAGGGCAAGCAATGTTCCATAAAAATGTTTATCTGGCAGTAGGTACGGGGATGCAAAAGCACTAGCTTCTTGGGAAGAGTGGTTGCAGGTTTCATCTTAGATCTTACCTAGAATCATTTTTGCTAAAGCAAGAAGTGTTAACTGTTACTATAACCGTAGCCATTGGCCCACTTGCTGTTTTTTCAGTCTGAGGTAACCATGGAAAATATCTCCCAGCCCGAACTCTTCCTACAAAGATACAAAGTATCTTTGACCCTTGTGCCATATAAATAGCAATGGCTTATTTTGCTTCTATCCATCATTATTTATATCCTCTATAAAATTGATAGAATAAACCACAGTAAATGCACTTTTTAAATATAATCCATGTTGTTTATAGAAAGTACAGGTACACTTTGGGCATTTTTCCTTTTCTTTCATATAAGGCCTCTGGTATCTTATTTGTATTTTTATTTATTGGAAGAACTGCTGTTCATATTTTGATATATTATTATAGTTAACTAGCAGCTATTTCTCTTCCCCTTTCCTTAGGCCCATCACTACCCAAAGAATTTCTGTCACCATTAGTACAATTGCAGCATATGGTACATATAAATCATTTCACACTTCTCTTTAAACTTGCTTGTGACAAAGCTTTACTCAGGGGTGGGAAAATGAAATGAAAAATCCTTAGTTCAAAAACAGTCAACTCTTAAGCAATTATTCAATCAGTGGATTCTAGAATGTTTGAAGCCTTGGGTTAGTTGGAAAATGAGTTGTTTTAGAGATTTGACTTCACATAAATCCCCCTATCTGAGCCCTCTTTTTTTTTTTTTTTTTTTTAAGGGATCAGGTTGTTGGTTGGACCTCCAGAGGCAACCTAGTAGGCAAACAGCATGAGGTTTCAGTAACATATGAGTTAATTAACAAGGTCTAACTAGTTAAGGGGAGTGTTGAATTTAAGGTCATTTGATATGATGAGACTTTCAAACATTATTTGGTGCATTAATTCAAATATATGCAAATTGGCGTGGTCCAGTGGTTCAGGCATGAAAAAGGGTGAGGGCAGATAGGAATAAAATTAAACTTTAGAAAGTTATTAAAATAAAAATACACTTATAACCTGAAATTGAGGGATGAAATTAGAGTGCTTCAGCCTATTAAAACTCACTACTTTTAGTATATGAAACCACTAAACGTGGTAGATTGGTAAATTTGCAAGCAGACATATATTTAAAATTAGAAATTATCATATGTTTTCAGGCATTAAACGTGAATCTACTATACAGATCACTCTTGTAACACTGCCAACACTAGATCATATTTATTCTTAAAGAATTTAAAATAGTATTGCTTTCTACTAATTATGACTAAGTATTTTTGCTCTATAACTGGATTGGTATTTTAGATTCATTATACTAATACCTACATGTTTATTTCTGCTGCCTGTTCATCGATAATTCAGATTCAGTCCAGAGTAGGAACCATGGGGGAAAAAAGCAAACATATTCAAAGTAATAAGCAGTATTGAAATCAAGCTTAACAACTGAATTTGAATACCATTAAAAGCATTTCCTGCAAGGCACTTAAAAAATGTAATCTTTGGTGCATTTATGGGGTAACATGCATTTTTTTTTACTGCAGTTAGTAAATTAAAACTAAATAAAATGAAAACACAGCCTGTTTCCACCATGTTGTAAATGAAAGTTATTGTAATTAACACCAGATATGAATCAGTTAATTCTACCTTAGCCTAAGCTCTGATATTTAAGAGAGCAGCAGATGTTACCCTTTCTAGTACCCTATTAATATACCTAGTCAGTTTTTCAACTATTCTCCCTAGGGCAGAGCATAAGGGCATATTTTCCTTTCTGTTCCTTAAGCAAACCCACTTGCTCCCTGAAGCACAAGATTTAATTATCCTTATTGCATTATATTTGCTTGAATAGCTACAGAAGTTATTAATGGGCATAACATTTTCTGATCTTTTTTATGAAATTCAACTATGATAGTTATGCTGATTTAATTACCTCTAGCACATTAATTAGTCTAGCAGTAAGAATTAAGGACTTAGGACTTAAAACAAAATTTAATTTATGTTTATTGATCATTATGATGTGTGAGGGCTAGACATAGAAATCAAGTATGCATATACGAGGTCTGACCATTAAGTTCATGAATTCATCCTAGAAAAAGTGCTACATACCTCATTGCTGAATATCATTATGGTCACCTTCCAAGGACTCTCCTTGGGAAGCTATGCACCAACGCCAGTGCCTAGTCCACCCGTAAAAGCAATTTTGGAAATTTCTTTTCTGGAATGACCATTGGAGCTGTCTTTATATTCCCCCTGATGTCCTAAATGTCATCAAAATGTTTTCCTTTATCTTTGGGTAAAGAAAAATGTCACTGAAGGCCAGATCAGGTGAACAGGGAGGCTGTTCCAATACAATTATTTATTTACTGGCTAAAACCTCTCTCACAGACAGTGCTGTATGAGCTGGTGCATTGTCGTGATGCAAGAGCTCTTTCGGACCATTTTGCACTTACCTTTCTCATGTCAAGATTTTCAGTTAAGATTTTTCTGTTTCTCTATCAAAGTTTATTTAGGCTGCTATGCTTCTCACATCAGTTGATGATTCTGACACACCATGTGACAAATTTTTGCAATGTTTTTGTCAGTTCTGCTTGTTACTAGCTCTCCTGTCCTTTCTTCATCAGTGATGCTTTCTCTCCCCTCAGAAACATTTATTCAATTTGTAAACTGACATTTTCTTCATGGCATCATTCTCATAAACTTGGACTAACATGTTCCTGATTTCACTTTCACTCTTGCCAAGTTTGACAAGAAATCTAATGTTTGTTCCTTGCTCTATTTCAAGCTCTGACAGTCTCACAACAGCACATAAAAACTTGCAACAATAATAATGAGTGCCATTCAGCAAGATACCACCACACATTGACATGAACACAGCTGTGAGACACTGATATACCAAGGTTATGAAACCTTACTTAGTTGTTTGAACAGTGCTGCCAACATAAGCAGGCAGTGGAAAGTTCATCAACTTAATTGTCAGACCCCGTATGTGTTTGTAAATAAAGGAGTGGTGACTATATTAACTGTTTGTGGGAATATTGATCAAGGAAGCACCCTGGATCCATGGTGGGTACTAGATGAACTGAGTGGTTGTGTAGCCTTAGGAAAATAATTTAAATTCTGTATCTCAGTTCTATCATATACAAAGAGGAAATGATGATAATCTTTAAATTATATGATTATTTTAGTATTCAATAGCTTAATGCATATAAATCACTGAGAACAATATCTGGCATGTCATTTGCCCCATGTAAGTGCCAGTTATTGCTGTTAAAAATAAGGGAAATAGACTTTGAAAACAATATAGTGAATTAATTTTCAGCCATTTTGAGTGTGAAATATAAATCTAGTTCCACAGAGTCTTCATACTTTCACATACTTGAAATTCCAGAAAATGTGAGCTTCCATAGGAGGACATCGGAAAACTGGTAAGAAAACAAAGTATCACTGGCAAGATTTAGTAGAAATAATAGAAGGCAGACTTTGAAACATAATGTCATGAAACGTTGTATTTCACAAACACAGTTTAAAACAAGTACATCTTAAATAAATGAAAGGAAGGATTAAAAATATGAGCAAACACAACAGATGATATAAGTGACCAAACATATTTGAAACAGAATAAAATGCAATTTTCAGAAACGAAAACCATATCCACTAAAATGAAAAGACTTAAAAATGTTATGTCACAGATATTTATTCTGTCAAAACATGAATACACAACTTTTCATGGAGTGTATTTCATAGTTTAATGGAAGATAAGCATGATTTATTTTCAGTGTTGCATAACAAGTTATTACAAACACAGCAATGTAAAACAGTTCCCATTTATTGTGTCACAGTTTCTATGGGTCAGAAGTCTAGCCATAGTTTACTGGGTTCTCCACAAGGCTGCAATCAAGTTGTTGGCCAGGTCTGAGTTCTCATCCACAGACTTGATAGGGAATGACTGCTTTCACATTTACTCAGGTCATTGCAGAAATTATTCTTTTGCAGTTGTAAGGGTAAATACCTGGTTTCTTGCTGGCTTGTGTTTATAGGCCTTCCTCAACTTCTTCCCTCATGGGCTTTTCAACATCATCATTTATTTTATCAAACCAGTGATGGGAGAGAAAGACTCTAGAGTGAACCTGCAAGCAAGATGCAATCCTGTAAAACGTAAGGTAATGTAGTCACAGAAGTGACAATCTATCATTGTGCCTTATTTTTTTAGTTAGAAGTAAGGCACAGGCATCACTTGCACTCAAAGGAAGGGAATTATGCAAGGGCATAAGTATCATAAAGCAGGTATTATGGGGAGTCGCCCTAGAGTTTGTCTACCACAGGATAAAAATTTATGCCATACAGAAATACATAATGTAAGACACATAAAATAAAAAAATTCTTCCTTCATTCTAATATCTTCTTTCCCCCCACAAAATCACTGTACATTAGAGTTTCTTTTGCCTCTTTCTAGAAAATGAAATGCTCTACATTCTCAAAAATAAACCCAAAAAACGGCCATTATTAGATGTTATGAACCGAACTGTGTTTTTTCTCTTAATTCATATGTTGAAGTACTAACCCCCAGTGTGACTATTTGGAGACAGAGCCTTTAAGGAGGTAGTAAAGTTTAAAGGAGATCATAATGGTTGGGACTGTCCAACAGTACTGGTGCCATTATAAGAGAGGGAGAGATACCTTGGATGTGTGCATACAGAGGAGAAACCAAGTTAGGACACATTGAGAAGGTGGCCTTCTATAAGCCAAGGAAAGAAAATTCACCATTAAACAACGCTGCAGACACCTTGATCTTGACCTTCTAGCCTGCTGAACTGTGAGAAAATGGATTTACGTTGTTTAAAGCACAAAGTCTATGATATTGTTATGGCAGCCCTAGTAAACTAATATAGTAGATTAGAGTTTCAATGAACTAGAAAACATATCTGAATATATTATTTGGAGAGTGACAAATAAAAATATGAAACATATGAAAGAAATATCAAGGAAGAAAAAGGATAGAGTAAAAAGTACTACAAATATTCAAATGGTGTGCCAGTAGGCATGAAGAAAGAGAATGTCATGGAACCAACAGTGCTGCCATTCGAAAGTGGACTGCATTAAAAAATATGTGGTACATATACATGAAGGAGTACTATGCAGCCATAAAGAAGGAAAAAACTACAAACTTTGCAGCAACTTGGATGGATTTAGAAGCTACATACTCAGTGATCTATCACAGAAACAAAAAGCTGAGGACCACATGTTCTCACTCATAAGCAGACTATGAACATTTATCATAATACTATAAGAAAGGGCTTGGCAGTAGCAGAATGCTATCAGTGGGGGTGGGGGGTGGCATAACATCAACAAGAGTACCTGATCTCAAACCAGGCAAAGTGGGGTCCACTTGTATGATGACTTTTTATCTACCTAATCCTGAATTGTAACCCACATCTTTATTTTTATTTTTATTTTTAGGGATTTGGTATTTTTTTGTGTGTGATACAATTCAGGGTTAAGTATACAAATGTTCATTATGCAAGGATCCTTGTTGATGCAGTGTGTCCCCCCTCCCCTGGCAGATTCCCACTACTGTCAATCCTTTTCTTATAGTATTATGATAAATGTTCAAGGTCTGCTTATGAGTGAGAACATGTGATACTCAGTTCTTTGTTTCCATGATACATCACTCAGTATTATAGACTCTAAGTCCTTCCAGGTTGCTTCAAACTCCATA